>APFE030287584.1:186416-236209 GCA_000404065.3 Pinus taeda | reverse complement strand
GCTTCTCGAGTATTAGACAAACATTTGAGATAATTGTAAATTTAAAAAACATTTCATCACACATGTTTAACAAGATAAGCTGGTAAAATGATATATATATAGATAAATATACATCGTCCTCGATCATAGGTTGAAAAACACCTTATGACCGACAAAAATGATAAGTACAAAAAACCAAAATGTTACATGTGTCTACAAAGTGATCATCCAATCACTGGTGGTGCTCTCTATAAGACACCACTGCACGAGCCACTCTACACAAGAACCTCCTAAAAGGTCCTGGGACTGCAACTACATAACGCTGAAGCCTGATAGGAATATCATCGATGGTCATCTCCGGTATGTCTGCCGTCAGACGCTCTAGATCCTGCTCCAACTCAGCTAGCGTCTCTGCAGCTGCATCCTGAGGGGCCGGGAGCGGTGCAACTGGATGTCTCCTCTCGAAAGCCCGGAGATTGGCTGGACGTTGTGGGCCTACGTCTGCATTTTTAAAATTTTACTGTCAGTTTTGAAACGATGTTTAAAAAAAAAAAAAATATAGATAATTTAAAAACAACTGTGAAAAGTGAATATACCTTTGTCATCCCATTGTTCTCCCTGTGGAAGAACCATGTCCGGATCACCTCGAAAATCCATTCCGACATAAGGAAAATCCTGAATGGCGAAGACCTGGTTCTCTAACTAGTGAAAGTAGACCTCAGGAAAGCGGACGACCTTCTCTCCCCCATCAGGATGCCGGGCCATAACCGCAACCCATCTCATCAACTTAGGCTCCCGAGGAAGCCCAACCCCAACTGTGAGTTGCTGTGGGATCAACATGGGAACTCTCTCTAAGGCGAAGCTCACAACCAAAGACCAATATCCAAAAGTCTTTGATTGTCCGTTCTTCGCCCTAGTCAACTGGTCCTTCATATTGGCCAGTACAGCATCGCACCAGTTGAAAATGGTGCCTCGGTAGCAATCTATCGCCATCCGCATCTGGGACCCGGTGGCTATGTGTAAAGCAGCTGCACTGCAGAGTCTGGTAACTGTGAATGCTATCACCATAAGTTTAGGCCGGGATATGAACTTGATTTCAATCCCCTTCTCCTGGTTTTGGTTATTACACCACTCTAGCCGGAGGCTAGCAAGGGATTGGCCACCCGACCTAGTCCCGAATAGAGAAAGGTGTTAGCCCTTGTTAGGAAAACCAGTGAGAAAGTATATGTCGGAGGCCTCTATCTCGAGCTGGTGGCCTCCAATGTAAAAACACTGATCCTGAATGTTCCATCTCTCGACCAGCCACTCCAGAAATGGCACTTGGGCCCTCATGCCAGGTATGACCCAGTATTTGTAAAGACCGCACGTTCTCAACGCATCAATCGTAGGTTGGTGATTTAGCGCGGCCGAATCAACATCTTCGTGCTCTCTTTCATGCCAACCAAGCATGGTGGGCAATCTACACACCAAGAAATGAGCTTTAGAAATCATAAATCAAAAATTGATGGTTGAATTTGAAGGATGGGGATTGGGGTTGCGCTTTGCGCGGGGTACGCATCCCGCCTTTAGAAACAGAGCGTGGGTACGCACCTGGTCTGAAGGTAGGTTGCGTACCCCGACCTTTTTCCATTTAAGGAAAAAGTCGGGGTACGAGGTTACCCATGGAACACTGCGTTCCCCGGGGCGCATCCCAAAACCCCAATGCCCCCAAAAAATCAAACTAAGGGCTAAAAATCAAATCTAAAGGTGTGAAATTGAAGAGGAGGATGTTGTGGAATACCTGAAAGAGACGGCGCTCGATTCCGACGGTCGGATTCTCCGCAAATTCCACGGGAAGTTTCTTGCCAAAAGCCCTTTTCTCTCCCTAAACAGTAAAATAGTAAAAATGACATGGTAAAAAGTCTTTTTATAGGTTTTTTGGATGAATAAATGCTAAATTTGTTTATTTTTCACCATGGAAGGACATTTTTCAATGCATTTTTGCTTATCTTAAATAGGTATGAGTAATGTGTCGTTTTTGTGCAGGACAACGGGATTTTCAGGGAAACTTGTCATTTTTCACGAACCAAACATTAGAGTCATCTTTTAAGCCCTTTTCTGACTCCTAAAAAATGAAAAGATTGCCGAGCGTTTCTTTTACACTCGTTAAAATAGAATTAAAAGACGGTCCCGTTATAGCCATTTTCTGACCGTAAAAACAGGAAAAGATTTCCGGGTTTTTGTCGTTTCAAATTCAATACTCGAAATAAAACAACGTGTCCTTGATCGCTTTTTACTTTTCAAGTCAAAGACACTAATCATGAAAGTACTCCTTGGTCGCAAGATCAAGCGGTTCTCCTAGGTATTATTTTATACTTTTTCGGGCTTAGGAGACACAACTTTACGAAAAAGTTCAATCTGGAGTCTTCTAAGTTTTTCAGACTCTCTAAATATGAAAAGCGCCGAGTTCTCCTATACTGGACTCGTTAAAATTTCACAGTAAAGGACCTGTTCTATTACAAACAGGAACGGACCACTCCTTCTTAGGGTTCGCATCAAAAACTAAGTTGGACTCATCCGAAGGATGAGCTTATAATCAAGCATATGTTATCCTCCGCAAGCTTGTAAAAAATAAAGAGGTACTTGCCAGAAATGGTGGGGGAAAAGAGAGAAGAATGAGCCTATTTGTTATCCTTTTGTCTCAGAAAAAACCTTATTACCACTCTTGAACACGACACTTTTCTTTCACCTGGTTTGGGAAATCCTTTGCCTCACAGTTGACAAAATCACTTGACATCTTTAGCCAGGTTATGGGAGTCGACTTTGAGTCATTTATCACCAAACCATCTGTTGTGTCATTATGTGTTTAAGAGGTTTGAAACAAAATATTCAACCGCAAAATACCTATCATTCATCATGTCATCATTGAGTCAGTCCTTGCAGCAACATTTCTTCAACTTGAACTATGGTTTCGTATTGTGGGCTTGCCTGCGACGGGTCGCTTTCTATCGACATTAGCACATTATCTAGAGAGTTGACTTAGAAATCGTCATTACCTTGGAGTCTGCATGCATCAATGGCAGGTTTCTCGCCTTCGACGTCAGTTTTCATCATTGACTTGCGATCGAAGGATTCCATGAAATGTTCGACATCGACTCATTCATTCACATCTCATGGATTGTGCTGGGTACTTTGAAAACCATTGACATTACTGGTGGTCTCTCTCACGCTTGTTAACAGTTTACATCATTGACTGGTAATCAAGTGGTTTCTACCATGTTCGACATCGACTCATTTATTCACATGGCTGGAATCGTACCAATTCGGGAAGTAGAGATGAAGACCCTGGATCTAGTTTCCACCATCCAGGCTGCGAGGAGTTTTGTATTCATTATGTTGTAGACCAATCATAAAACAGATGGCTGCGCCCATAATGTGTCTACACGAGTCTATGATTATGATGTATTATGAAATCATTCTTGTACCAGAATAGTTAGTCCAATAGTTAAAGTTTTGATCTGAGTATGGGATTGCCTACCTCAGCGATGATATGATCTTATACATGTATTTTGTGTTGAAAATTGCAGGTTCTAACCAGGCTCTCCACAAGATGATCCTCGAAATGATAAAGTACTTCACCCTTTCTATATGACTTAACACCCTTATCTATTACAGGCTTCGTACTTTAGGGGGCAATCTGTTACACTGAAATTTGTCACCATGACTATCTGCAGTTTATATGGCCCCATCAATAGCCATATTGTCCTCCTTGCCAAGCCCCATACCTCTGCTCTTCATGTCAAAACTTCAAAAAGAGAGAAAGTCACTTAAAAACATGTTTATCTCTGGGTACGCAGGTTCTCTCTACCTTGCCTGCGTGTACGCATCCCAAACACAGTGTGCCTGCGTACTTGTACGCTCTGTAAGCCAAAGGTGGGTGCGTACCCCTGTAAAGGTCAAAAGGCGCGAGTTTCATCTTTAAAAAGTTACTTGTGGTCACTTCTAGAGCCTTCTAGAAGAGTGTTTGACGTGTATTGAGCGCCTCCAGATGGTTCATGCATCCCTATGATAGAGGAACTTATCCCATCAAGAGAGGAGCTACCCCATCCAAAAGAGGGAGTATCCCATTGATGTTGGAACTGAATAACTTCCTCTAGAACACTATAAATAAAGGCATTGGGCCAGAGGAGGGGAGGTTGAAAGCTGAACATTCTAAAGGGTAAATGCTGCTGGAATTAGGACTTCCATTGTTAACTTGTGAGGAGAGATGACTATCCTTCCTTGTTGCCATATTGGGAGTGGGTGAGCTTGTCAAAGTAGAGGAAATCTCTTGTTGGACCCTGGGAGGAGCTTGCACAACACCAAGGCTCAGGTTGTAATGGTTCCTTTTTTGTTTCCTTAATACAAATAAGTCCATTCTTCTCAATGATTTGTTGTTAATGAATTATTTCATGTACTCCTTGGTCTATGTGATGAATATGCTTTGTTTTATGAATTATTCAGGTGTTATGTAATCGTTTTCTTGTTAGTGTATGCAGGTCTTAAAGTGAAGGAGGAGCTCATCTGGATCAGCAAGGCTGGACTGCTACAACAAGCGTTGGACCTAAGGTAAGATCGGAAAACACTTGAGTTCTCATAGAATAATGTGTGTTTAGAGAAGGATTGCTCTTGTTTGGTTTGTTTGTCACTAGAGAGTCTTAGACTCCTCGGGAGGTTAGGTTTGTCCGCAAAAATAACTCTTTCCGCATGACACCTCCAAAACATAGAATAGATAGACTAAGGCAATAAAAAAACATTGTCTAAATATGTTATGTTTTGGAGTTTGTGGATAGAATCCGATGCTTTTTTTGGTCAAATCTTAATTGTTGTTGTTTAAAATGGGTTTTTGACAACTCAAAATTGTGATTCCAAGAAATATCTGCGAGATTCAGGAAAAAATAAACCAAAAATATGTTGGAAAAATCTCTAAAACAAAAAACAAATAGACTATGAGAATAAAATTATGTTTAAATATGCTACATTTTGGAGTTTTTTGTCAGAATCTAGCGATTTTTTTTTTGCCCACGGAGCATTCACTTAATAAATCTCTGACATATCACATGCATTCATGACATAGTAAATAATACCCTTAATTTGACTAAATATTGGAAAATACATCTAAAAATCACATTTTTTAACCCCCTACCAATATGAACCTAATACACATCCCCAATTAAAAAACATTTACTTCACTAGATATTATAGATATCCATTTTTTTATTAACATTTTTTTATACGCCTTTAAATATTTTCATTAATTTTGAGCTTCATTTGTTTTACCTACCAATATAAAAACAATTTACCCTCTATATATCCCTCAATATATTATGCTATTTTTTCCTCAATATATATCCCCCAATATGAATGCACATGGTATGATATTACCCCCCTAGTGAAGCCCATGTGTTTTTTCTAAATCTTTTTTTGTTGATGTTTAAAATGGGGTTTTGACTGCATATGGATTCAACACCTTGAAAAACCTTTTGGGCACTCAGCGTTTATGGAGGGTTCACAACTTAAAATTGTGAATCCAAGAAATCTCTATTAGATTTGGGAAAAAATGGACCAAAATTATGTTGGAAATCCCTTCAAAACATAGAACAGATAAACTACGACTATAAAAAGACATTGTCTAAATATGCTATGTTCTAAATTTTTTTGTCGAAATCCAATCAAATTGTGTTCGGCCAAAGATTATTTTTTTTTGTTTAAAATGAGTTTTTGACTACCCACATGGATTCAACACCCTGAAAAACCCTTGGAGAACTCGGATTACGGAGGGTTTACAACTTGAAATTGTGGTTCCAAGAAATCCTTGTTGGATTCTGGACAAATTAGACCGAAAAAACATGTTGGAAAACCCTCCAAAACGTAGACTAAATAGACTACAACAATAAAAAGGTTTTGCCTAAACATGTTACGTTTTGGATTTTTTGGCCGAAATTCGGCAATTTTTTTTTTGGCCAAATCTTATTTCTTGTCGTTTAAAATGTGTTTTTCACTGCATATGTGGATTGAATATGCTGAAAAACTGATGGGGCACTCATATTGTGTAGAGATTACAACTCAAATTTGTGATTAAAAGAAACCCCTTCCTAATTCTAGATAAGTTAAACTAAAAATTATGTTGGAAAACCCTCCAAAAGTTAGAACATATAGACTACAACAATAAAAAGATGTTTTCTAAACATGCTATGTTTTGGAGCTTTTGACCGAAATCCAATGATTTTTTTTTTTCCAAATCTTAAATTATGTTGTTTAAAATGGGGTTTTGACTGCATATATGGATTCAACACCTTGGACGCTTGGATTGTGGAGGGTTTACACCTCAAACTTGTGATTCCAATAAATCCCTACTAGATTTTGGACAAATTAGACTGAAAATTTTGTTGGAAAACCATCCAAAATGTAGAATAGATGGAAAACAACAATAAAAAGACGTTGTCTAAACATGCTACATTTTAGAATTTTTGGCCAAAATCTAGCAAATTTTTTTGGGCCAAATCTTAATTTTTTTGTTTAAAATAGGTTTTTGACAACATATGCGGCTTCGACACCCTGAAAAATCCCCAAGGCATTCAAATTGTAGAGAGTTTACAACTCAAACTTGTGATTCCAAGAAATCCCTGCCTCATTCTGGAGAAATTAGATCAAAAAATATGTTTGAAAACCCTCAAAAATGTAGAATATATAGATTATGACAATACAAAGACATTGTCTAAACATGCTACATCTTGGAGTTTTTGGCCAAAATCCAACGATTTTTTTTTGGCCAAATCTTAATATTTGTTGTTTAAAATGGGGTTTTGACTACATATATCGATTCAACACCCTAAAATATCTTAGGGGAAGTTAGATTGTTGAGAGTTTACAACTCAAAGTTGTGATTCCGAGAAATCCCTATAAGATTTTGGACAAATAGACCAAAATATAAGTTAGAAAACCCTCCAAAATGTAGAACAGATAGACTATGGTAATAAAAGAATGTTTTCTAAAGATGCTACATTTTGGAGTTTTTGGTCGGAGTACGAGGATTTTTTTTGGGCGAAATTTTTATTTTGGTTTTTTAAAATGAGATTTTGACTACATATATGGATTAAACACCTCAATCACTTGGACTGTGGAGAGTTTATAACTGAAACTTGTGATTCCAAGAATTCCCTACCAGATTCTAGATAAATTAGACAAAAATATGTTGGAAAACCTTGCAAAATGTAGAACAGATAGACTATGACAATAAAAAGACATTATCTAAACATGCTATGTTTTGGAGATTTTAGTTGGAATCCAATGAATTTTTTTTTTGGCCAAATCTTCATATTTCTTGTTTAAATGGGTTTTTGGTTGCATATAAGGATTCGACATCTTGAAAAACTGTTAGGGGACTTGGATTGTGGAGAGTTTACAACTCAAACTCGTGATTCCAAGAAATCCCTCCCAGATTCTTAACAAATTATATTGAAAAATATGTTGGAAAACCCTCCAAAATGTAGAATAGATAAACTACAATAATAAAAATGTGTTATCTAAATACTAGTAGAAAATGAGAAATTAGTGACTATGTTACTAAAAAGTATAGTTACTGTAGCTTTTCCAAGTGAAATACTACAAAAAAGTGAGCAATATTAAGTGACCCAACTAAAAATAACTAACATAAACGACTAATTTAGTATCGGGTTACAATATATGACTAGCTAATAAGTAATACAACAAAAAATGACTAATGTGAATGACTAATTTAGTGTAGGAACAAAAATATGATTACTTAAAAAGTACTACAATAATATGCATCAATTACTTATATTAGTCATTTTAATTGTGTCACTTCAGTAGTCTAATCTTATAAGTGATAGAGGATTCCAAGGCTATTATATATTAATTGAAAGGCTATACTTCCTTAAACACTTCTTTATTGGATCAATGAATAATTATATTTATGGCATCGATTAGAATCTTCAGGTTTATATCCTTTGATCACATTCATAGGGAATTAAATTTAAAGTCTAACAAATCATCCAAAACAGGAGTGGGCTTATAGTTAGGTCAAATACATTATGAAGAATACTTGGAAGGATAAGGTGATAAACTTTTTATGCATATGTACATTTTTTATTATCATGATCACATCCATTGAGCTTAGGATACTAGTTTTTAACGTACATTGTGAACATAGTTGTACTAGACTCTTATGAAATGGTTTTGAATCCTATGGGGATTTTGATATTGCTCGAACATTAGATGTTGAACATATTAGAATATCACTTTTTGCATGTGAAGCAAATTTAGTATATGTTAGATGATGTAAATTACACCTTTGCATTAACATTAATACAAAAATGATGTTTTTTTCTTATTGGGAAAAAAATGGCATTTCCCACAACCTAACTGAATAATTACTAAAACAATTATGCCTAAATCAATAACTACTAAAACAAATAATCTCCAAATTCTTCAACCTAAATCAATAATTGCCCACAACATAAATAATAATTTATAAAAAAATAATAAATCATTGTTCATCATGACTGAAAAATTAGTGTTCACCATGACTAGCCACCTAATCATGATGGAAAGTCGACTCATCTAAAAATTAAGATTCATTTTAGTGACTAGCTCATCATGATTGAAAATCAAAGTTCATTATAGTGACTAGCCATTGTGTTTATAGCCACAATCATTCGTTTACTCTCACTACTACTCAATGAAGCTTGGGTGCTAATTTTTGCATTGAGAAGGGGTAGGGTTACTTTGGTTTTGAGAGGTTATTTAGAGATCTTTGCTATAATGTATAATGTACCTCAAATATCCCAACCCCCTCCCCCCACCCCCCGCTCCTCTCCCCCCCCAAAAAAAAAAAAAAAACTCTTGGTTGTTAATTACAGTTCTAAATAGATTTGACCACAAATGATACTTGTTTGCATGGTGCAAGCTAATCTTGCCACTAGAGATTTGATCCCTCTTGACTCCTGGTAGATCCGAAGTTAGGATGGATCTACGCTTGTATAATATATATTTAGTTATTTATAGTTCACATTCTCCACATTAAAATGTTAAAACACACCCCTTCATAATTTTTCCTATATTTTCTAAAATACTACATATCAAATCCATATTAGGCCTTGAAAGAATTACAAAATCTCCCTCATACATTGGATTAGAAAGCAACTATTAATGGAATAAGAATTATCTCAATATTTCTCTATCTATATATGTTTCATGTTAAAATCTTTTACTCAATCTGCGTATTGAAATATTATATTTATATCCCACGTTAAATTTCTAGTTGTTATCAATATTTTTAAAACCTTATGTATCAACTCCATATTAAAAATGAAATAAGTTACACATCTCACTAGTTATGAAAGTGAAAATATAAGAAAATTTTAATTTAAAATACTTTTCTCTATAAAAAAATTAGGTATAAAATTTTGATATTTAATATGTTGTTGATGGTCAAAATAAACATCATCAACATTTGGGGAATCCACCCAGTCAAGGCCCCAATTAGACCTTTTCGTTGAAATTGGTGATTCTGACTCGTTCAAATGGGTTTCCAGTTACCTATTCAAAATAAGTATAAGTGAGGTGAAATGGATGATAAAAATGATTACAAAAGTTATATGTAAAAATTAATTATGAAAAACTAATATATTAACTTATCTCTAGTACCCAAGTATATGAATCACATGTGCTAAAATAATAATATTATTTCATAATAATAATATCGTTACAAAGAAATATCAGAATAATGCTTAAAGTAATTGTTTTGATTAAATAATCAAAACAAAACGATATTATGCTCTCCACATATGAAAAAAAAAAACATTGTTTTCTGTAATTAAAAGAAATAATCATGACACATTCAAAAGTGATAAGTGACAAGATTAATACGAAAGCATCCAGAAAAAATATTCAACTATATATAACAGTTCCTTTAAAGATAGAATACCCACATACAAGATAAAATTACCATATCTGATAGGAATGTTTTCATCTCTAGAATTGCAGTGGTTCAAATATATATTAAAAAGAAAGCTAAGTACAATAGTGCAACAGAAGATTCACTTTAATTGAAAAAATTCAAAACCCCTTTCTAAATGCATGAAAGGGTTATTATAATAGTTTTTTACAAAAAATGAGATAAAACAAATCTCCGGGAAAGATTGAGTAAATATGTATATAATGAAATTTGTTGTAATTAAACTAAGACCATTGAACTTGATCCAATTGTGCTTCGCCAATGCTTTCTTGAAAAATGCAACAAGAAATTTTCAATTTCATTTTGCCTTGATTAAATTGAAAAAATTTGAATTCCCACATCAACAGACAACTTGGATGATGTTAACTTGTGTGACATGGCTTGTGTCACCCAATTTACTCAGTAAATTCGAGTTTGAGGAGTTAGAGTTGAGTTATGCAAGTGTGATTGCTAATTTGTAGCAATCAAGGTCAATTACTTAAGGTTGTTTTCAAATAAACTAGTTCCAACTTTTGGAGGAACTAGTGGAAGGTTAGTTAAGTAGTGGGACTTTAGTCAAACTCAGTGATCATCCAGTTAACTGATCAGTCAACCTAAAATAGTTAGTGCATGTAGAGAATTCAAGTTACCCAGTTGAGGTGGAGATTCCAAGACAATGTAACATCATTTGTAGACTAGTCTTGAGTGTACAAGTGTTGCATGCAGTCAGATGATCAACCTAAGGAATTGCACGATTGAAATAGAGTAATTTCCTAAATAAAAGGGGTTAATTCCACAAGGAATAGCACAAATAAATAAGAGCTCAATCCGAGGCAAAATTTGACTAAGTCCGGGTCATAGGCCTTAAGTGAGCAGAGAGATAGGTTATGCGCTTGTAGGGTGAGCTTAGTTGAGAAAAGCAATTGTAATAAATATCTATTCATTTGATTAATGCAAGAAGACATTGGGGTTTTTAGTAGATTTCCTTCCCTAGATAAAAATACTTGTTGCATGTGTGTTATTTCTTCTTGCATCTCTAAGATTTTTGTTCTAAATTGTGAATAAATGTCTGCAGAGAAGTAGTGTAGGTTCATGTCTTGTGATTTAGATTAAAACTTCAAGAGAAGTTGCAAATATGCAACCTAATTTCTACATGTTCATAGGCTTCGAGTAGAGATGCCACTTCTTGAAGAATATGGAGCTTCATTAGCATTTGACAACTAAAGGTAGCTGCTTTGAATTGTGGCATAATCGGAGTGGCTTTGTTTGTTAGTGCTTTTAAGAGAAACCAATGATTGTGAGGATTTACCACATATCGCTAATTATCATCCAGATTTACCTTTGTCAATTGCTCGATTTACTTGGTAATATCACTCTGCTTTTCATCCCACTACTCTTGTAATATTTGCATTTTTGGCAAGGAAAATTTAGGATGTTTTGAAATATGATGAGGTTCAAGTAATGAGTCATTTACTGCTTCTACAATGGGGCTGGAAATGTATCGAGCAACATTGAGAGACTCCTTAATTGCTTGAATTCTTGCCTTCTATCCTTTAAGAATAATCTTAGTGTTACCACTGGGCTATGGTTGGGCTATGTCAACCTTCAACCTAGCATAACTATTTCAAACCAACCTTTGACTAGAAGTTATCCCTTCCAATCTAAGAGGACTCCGTCAATATACTTAAAAATTTTGACTATGATAAGCTCAAAAATTCAGATGGCTAACTCTGGTTTCTTTTTTTTATGTGGTTTTATAGGTGAAGGAGAATGTGATGGCTTCCACCATTGGGCATGTAGTCAGATAAAGGAAAATCATTGACAAACAACAGTGCTTAATTGAAACTGAGGTATATCTGGCTTTAAAACTAATATCAAATAACATTTACAGTCATACACAAAAAATGAATGAAGTTGGAGCACTTGTCATGAATTCCAAGTAACATAGAAACATAAATAACATGATGAGAAAACATAAAACATAAAGCCAAACACATGAGTCTCATTTAGTAAAACAGAGTTGTTGTAACATATGTATTAACTGAGATTTTTTTTTTTACAAAGAGTGTCCTCCTTCACATTGTCGATCCACTTTAGTAAAAAAAACCTACAAATATATGGACCAACCTATCCTTCTTATCATTAATTACAAAATCTTCCACTTGGGGCTAGAATCGATCATTCTAGATTCCTATTTGACACATATTGAGAAACTTTAGGGATTTTATGTTTTACACAAATTTCAATACAAATAGGACTCTTCTATCTTAATGAGCTAAAAAAACTTCGGTTGGTGGACCTTATCAAATCCAACCAAATGATAAATGTGTTGCTGGTGTGTCTCATGCCACATGGATGTGTTGGCCTAGTTGGCGTTGCTGAGATGGACCTCCACCAAGTCGAATTTTAAAATTTCTACAACAAATCAAGCTATGAAAGATTCGGTAAAATAGGCCTCAAATATAAGTGTGTATTCTCCAAACCCTGATAGTTTTGTAAAAATTGAGAGATTTTTTTTGTACATGAGCCCATGATAAACAAAAACCTCCTTTATATTTCCAAAATTTCTTACCATTTGGTCAGAAAGTGAGCTTGAAGTTGACTACTAAAACAGTCATTTCCAGAAATTTCTTAGCAAAACAATTTATATCAAATTCAAAAATCACCTCTCTGCTACATTTCTGCAAGTTCTAAGGTCTTCCTTGATGTTTGTAGTAAATACATGCCTTTAGAACCTCCTTTGTTGAATTTTATACCTACCTTAACCTTCATGAAAACCTACAACAATTTTGTAGCAAAAAACTAGTTTTACTATGGGGAGTTGCTACGAAACTGTTAGGAATTCCGTAGAAAATCCCCTTGTTGAAAATAGCAACAAGAAATGCTAAATATAGAAGTGCTAAATTTAGTACTGCTATAAATAGAATTTTGGGATACCTTCCTATTTCAGTTAGTCCCTGAACTAAAATATAGAAGTAAAAATTCGAATTTGATCTTAGTAGTCGTTTGTAAAATAATTAATTAATTCACCATGAGTTAATTAGTTGTAGAAAATCAAACATGAAGTCTATGTGGGGACATGCAACAGTTTCTCCACTAATTGAGGAATTTATCCATCAGTTAAAGAGATAAGGATGAGTTGTAATATTGAGTTGTAATTAGTTGGCTCAGTTAACTGAGTCAAGTCCAGTTAGATTAATTCAAACAATCTGTTGAATTAATTGTGAGTTTAGTTAGTTAATGCATGCATGCATGTAACTGCTACACTTCAGATAACTGAATACTCTCTCATAAATAACTCATGCATGTCAGTTCAGACAGAGACCCAATTGAGATCATATGGAGGGGCAGTGTACTATCAGTTGCAAGAATATTCCATTGTGAATATCTCTTGCATGCAGAAGGAATTCTTTCCTTGAGGATTGTGCAGTTACTTCTTTAGTTTTTGTGAGTGTGATGAGGCCAATTCACACATGTGGCATCAATGGACCTCAAGGAAAAATGTGCAAGGAAATAGGAGGCTTAGAGGGCTGAGGGAAGGAATATCTAGTGTCTACTCAGCCTGTGAGCTATATTGTTTGATTGCAGAGAGAGTAGGATAGCTTGAGAGCTGAATCTTTTTGTAACTTGAACATATTTCCACTTGTATGATAATACAGAGATTGGGGTTTTAGGTTGAGGCTTTCCCTGGGTTATTTCTTCTGTGTTATGTGTGATTGATTTCTCATTCTCAGTTATATGCGTTCTCATTGATCTTGCTCATATTCGATTAAGCTTCTGCAAGGTTTGTTGTAGAAGTAGATCTTGTATTTTTCTTTAGTATATTGCATAATCTGTTGATCTACAGTGGGAATTTCTACATGGTATCAGAGCAAAGGTGATTAAAGCGAAGAGAAATATATAAGAAGGGAGAAGTTTAAAGTTTGAGGTTCCTGAATATAGAAATCGAGTTCTTATCACATCTCAATTTCACCAATGGTATTCAACGTTTAAGACTCGAGTATGCCCTTGATGGTAGCTCGAATTGTATAGCCTGGAAGGATCGCATGGAAGGAGTATTAGAGGATAACGGTCTAAAGGACTTCATTGATCAAGGAGTCCCTAAGATGACTGATGCTACAGAATTGGTGGAATGGAAGAAATGTGTGGCTAGAGCAAGGAGAATCCTTCTGGAGGGAGTTCGAGACCACATAGTCTCGAGTCTCCATGGGAAGGAGACACCATTTTCGATGTGGAAAACATTGAAAGATCTATATCAAAACAACAGTGATCAGAGGAAGCTGACGTTGAAAGACAAGCTTAGGAAAATCAAGTGTGAAAAGGGTGACACGATCTCTACATATCTGAACAAGCTCACCACTTGCAGGGATGAGCTTGGAAGTGTAGGGATCACAGCAGTCGATGATGACATGGTCAGTCTTGCACTCCTCGGTCTTCCTAAGAGCTAGCATAGCTACCAAGACTCAGTTAATGGAAGAGAAAAACTGCCAGATTGGGAACGAATTTGGTCGGATCTGATGCAGGAGGAGATAAGAAGAAGCACCAGAGATGGATCCTCATTAAAGCAAGATGATGAGGAAAATATAGCCTTAGCGAGTAAGGCGAGGAAAGGGAAAGGGAAGGTGTCCCATTCCAATTCCAGTTCTTCCCATGGTGGGAAGAAGTTTGACAAATCAAAAGTGCGATGCTTTCATTGTCATGAAGTGGGCCATTATGCTACGAATTGTCCATAGAAGAAATCCAAGGAGGGATCCTCAAAGGGATCTAATGGTGAGGCATTGGCCTCACATTTTTAGTTGGATTTCTCTCTTATCACATGCATGGTTTCATCCATGGTGGTATGTGTGTGGTACCTGGACAGTGGAGCTTCATTCCACATGTCAGGTGACAAGAATCTTTTCCGTACGTTGGAGGAGAAGGATCTCCAGATGCCGATCGAGATGGGCGATGATGGAAAGTACGTGTTTCAGGTGAAGGTACGGTTGTGTATCAGAGGGAGCATGGATCTCCCCTCACCCTGACTGATGTAAAGTATGTACCGGGTCTGAAGAAGAATCTTGTGTCTGTCGCTATGCTAGAATATAAAGGCTATGAAGTAGTCTTTAGTAAAGGAAAGGTATTCCTGAGGCATATTGGTACCGGACAAACCAAGCGAATAGGGATTCAAGTAAAGAATCTCTACAAGCTAGAGGTAGACGACTGTGTTGCATTGAGCTCCAAAGCTGACATGGTGCAGAGCCAAGATGTTGGCGAGCTATGGCATAGAAGATTGGGCCACTTACACCATGGAGCCCTGAAGATCATGCAACAGATTTCTACCAAACTTCCCAATGGAAAACTGGAGCAGACGAACACATGCAAAGGTTGTACCTTGGGTAAGTATGCAAAATCTTCCTTTCCGGATCGAGATAGTAGGGCTGGAGCAATCCTAGAGTGAATTCACTCAGATGTTTGTGGACCTTTCTCTACAGACTCCACCGATAAACAAAGGTGCTATTTTATTTTTATTGACGATTTTTCTCGTAGATGCTGGATCTACTTTATGCAAAAGAAGGATCAGACCTTCTTGAGGTTTTGTGAGTTTAAAGCCTTGGAAAAGAAAGAATCTGGAAAGAAAATAAAATCCTTGCGTAGTGACAATGGTGGAGAGTATGTCTCCCAACATTCTAAAGACTTCTACGTTGCAGAAGGAATTAAACAGGAATTGATGACACCCCATAACCCACAGTAGAATGGGGTGGCCTAAAGGAAGAACAGATCGATTGTGGGAATAGCTCGAGTGATGTTGCATGACCAAAGCCTACGACTGCATTTGTGGGATGAGGCATGCAATCCAGCAGTATACTTGCAGAACAGAAGCCCACATCGTATACTTGGAATGAAGACACCCATGGAGGCCTTTCCTGGGAAGCGACTAGATGTTAGTCACTTCTGAATCTTTGGATCATCATTGTACTGTCATGTGACCAAAGATGCCTGGAAGAAGCTAGATCCAACAGCTGAGTTGGGAATATTTGTGGGGTACACGGATACACCCCACAACTATCAGGTGTACCTACCTACTAGTCAGAGGACAGTGGTACGCAGGGATCTGAAGCTCGACGAGCAAAAAGCCATGCGATTATCACTTGAGAGGGATCTCAAGTTGCATGTAGAGGAGGAACTTTTAGTTCCTAAGGAGGAGGAGCATCAGATTGATGTGGAGCAGTTGCATGCAGAGGATACAGGAGTGGAGACATCCACTCATGCTGAGACTTCCAGAGATGGGCAAAAAAACTCAAGGGAAGCTGACAGGTTGATGGTGGATTCACGGGAGAATGTGGGACAATCGTATTCTCAGCGTAGACAGAGGAGGTCACCCAAGTGGTACACTAGGTCCATGGCCCTGGTTGGGGAGTGTGTAGATACTGAACCTTCTTCATTCGAGGAGGCAATGCAACAACCAGTCTGGGTTGATGCAATGGTAGAGGAGTACGACTCTATCATTCAGAACAGTTGGGATGTTGTCCCAAGACCCCAGGGCAAGTCAGTGGTGAGTTCTAGATGGTTTTACAAAGTAAAGCAGACAGCTAATGGCAGTGTTGAGAAACATAAGGCAAGGTTTGTTGCCCATGGTTTCTCATAGGTCGAGGGGATCGACTACGATGAGACCTTTGCTCCTGTAGCAAGGTACTCATCTATCAGATCGATGTTAGCACTATCAGCTCAGATGGGTTGGAAGATCCATCAGATGGACGTGAAGACAACATTCCTCAATGTGAAGATTGATGAGGAGGTGTACATTGAGCAACCAGAGGGTTTCGAGACCTTCGATTATGAGTCGCATGTGTGCCGATTCAAGAGGGCTTTATATGGGTTGAAGCAAGCACCCTATGCTTGGTACACCAGGATTGATAGCTATTTCACCAGGTTGGGCTTCACCAAGAGTGAAGCAAATGTGAACCTTTACCATATCATGGTAGAAGGTAAACCATTGATCGTTGTTCTTTATGTCAATGATTTGATTTTGACAGGTGATGATTAGCTGATACAGTCTTGCAAGGAGGACCTTGCAAGAGAGCTCGAAATGAAAGACATGGGTCTTATGCACTACTTTCTAGGCATGGAGGTGTGGCAGAAAGATGGTGAAGTATTTGTGTCTCAAGGCATGTATGCCAATGAGATACTCAGGTGCTTTCACATGGAGAAGTGCAAGCCCATGCAGACTCCTCTAGCTGGGAACTGGAGGAAGGAGGATGCTACTTCAAGTGAGGTAGTAGCTGCTATTGTTTATAGGCAACTAGTGGGTTCACTTATGTATCTGGTGAACACATGACCTGACTTATGCTTTGCGGTGAACCAGCTAAGTCAAGCTATGGTTCAGCCTACCAAGCTGTTTTGGAAGGCAGAGAAGCATGTGCTGAGATACCTCTGAGGCACATCTCAGTTTGGATTGTGGTACAGATGGACAGAGGGAGTGAAGCTTCAAGGCTTCACAGATGTGAATTGGGTAGGGAGTCCATCAGACCGGAAGAGCACTTCTGGAGGAATCTTCAACCTTGGTTCAGCTACAGTTTCCTGGTACAACAGGAAACCGAGATCAGTTTCACTTAGCTCAGTAGATGTTGAATACATGGCTGCTAGTTAGGTTGCATGTGAGGCCATTTGGATGTGGAAGATTCTAGTGGGGTTGTTTGGTTAGAGGATGGATCCAACCGTGATCTACTACGATAATCATATTTGTATTAAACTCTCTAAGAATTCAGTTTTTCATGACAGGTCCAAGCACACTGATATCTGGTATCACCATATTCTAGACCATGTGGTCAAGAGGATCATGTTGTTACTATGTGTTTCAACCGAGGAATAGGATGCAAATATTTTGACTAAGGAATTGTAAAAATGTAAGTTCGAGTTCCACAGAGACAAGATTGGGGTTACTGATAATCCCTTTCTTGTTGAGAGGGAGTGTTGAAAATAGCAACAAGAAATGCTAATTATAGAAGTGATAAATTTAGTACTGCTATAAATAGCATTTTGGGATACCTTCCTATTTTAGTTAGTCCCTGAACTAAAATAGAGAAGTAAAAACTCGAATTTGATCTTAGCAGTTGTTTGTAAAATAATTAATTAATTCACCATGAGTTAATTAGTTGTAGAAAATCAAACATGAAGTCTATGTGGGGACATGCAACAGTTTCTCCATTAATTGAGGAATTTATCCATCAGCTAAAGAGATAAGGATGAGTTGTAATATTGAGTTGTAATATTGAGTTGTAATTAACAGAGTCAGGTCCAGTTAGATTAATTCAAACAGTTTGTTGAATTAATTGTGAGTTTAGTTAGTTAATGCATGCATGCATGTAACTATTGCACTTCAGATAACTAAATACTCTCTCATAAATAATTCATGCATGTCAGTTCAGACAAAGACCCAGTTGATATTAGATGGAGGGGCAGTGTACTATGAGTTGCAGGAATATTCCATTGTGAATATCTCTTGCATGTAGAAGGAATTCTTTCCTTGAGGATTGCGCAGTTACTTCTTCAGTTTTTGTGAGTGTGATGAGGCCAATTCACACATGTGGCATCACTGGACCCCAAGAAACATTACAAAAGGAAATAGGAGGCTTGTAGGGCTGAGGGAAGGCATATCTAGTGTGTACTCAGTTTGTGAGCTGTATTGTTTAATTGTAGAGAGAGCAGGATAGCTTGAGAGCTGATTCTTTTTGTAACTTGAACATATTTCCACTTTTATGACAATATAGAGTTTGGGTTTTAGGCTGAGGCTTTCCCCGGATTATTTCTTCTGTGTTATGTGTGATTGATTTCTCATTCTCAGTTATATGTGTTCTCATTGATCTTTCTCATATTCTATTAAGCTTCCGCAAAGTTTGTTGTAGAAGTAGATCTTGTATTTTGCTTTAGTATATTGCATAATCTGTTGACCTACACTGGGAATTTCTACACCCCTGTTTTTATAATTCGATTTGCTAAGGAATTCTATAAAATTATTTAAAAGTCGATTATGGATGGATAAGCGTGAGGCACATAAAAATTTGAAATTGAAGCTTTATGACAAACCTCTTTTTAACTTATATGGACCCCACATCATGGCATGATGACCAAAAACACAATGATCGTGAACCCTATTTTGAGAAACTTTGAAAACCCTAGTTAATTTTGACCAACGACTAAAAGAATTTTTTTTCCTAAGCGTTATCATGGATAATATTGGCTTCAATGGGATGTTGTGCCCCTATGGTGTAGCAAAGAACCAACACACTAGTTGCCTTATTGAAAACTTGAAAACTGATGATATCCTCTCCAAGTTCTTATGGCCTTCACTTCGAGCTCAAACATGTTTTGGGATTGATGATAGTTGTTGTAGACTTCTTTTCTTTTTCCTTCAAGGTAATCAACTAATTGATCCTATGTTGAATTGTATTTGGTTCTTCCTTCAATCCTTGTAACAATTTCATTACTCGAACTCCAAGGGATTTTGGAAACACAACTTCGGTCCCGTAGACTACATGCCTATTCATTAGGTTGTTCCCAACCTCTTGTAATATTCTTCAGTTATGATTCGACCCTTGACATGCTTTTGAAGAAAAAATATTGTATTAATTGAAACTTGCAACTACAATCTTCAAACTAAATGCTAAAAGAGATGCTTGTCAAACAAGCTTATTTATGTACATACTAATCCTACTCTAACATATGAAAATCCAATTGCTTAACTCAAGCAATATGAAAGCTCCAGTATAGCCATTCAAATATTTGATCCAACACTTGGTCTCCTTGAATGTGATTGAACAAAATCAGTAGTGGATCATCTATTGGCAACTTGGAATGAAAATTGGATCCACAACTTGAACTTGTAAATGAAAGAAACTTCACCTTCACTGATGGTTGGAATAGACTTACCAAAGGATCTTGATAATCATGAAAAATCACCTCTTCTTGATGAGTAAAATCATGAGGGATGAATTCATTCATAATTGATGGCTTCTTTTGTCCTATGTCTTCAATTCCAAGAACATCATCAAATAAAAAGGCAACAATAGATTTTTCTTCCCTTCCATGTAAATCAACAAAAACATTCATACATTCTTAAACATCTTCAAACATGACATCTATATTGTGTTCATAAAAAGTAATCTTGTGCTTATCAAACAATTCTAATTTGACCTTTGGTAATTTTTCTTGAGGACTATCATCTTAACTCTAAACACTAACAACTCCTATACAAACAACTTTATGCATATCATCCATGTCATTTTGATTATCCTCAAATAGAATAGGTAAAACTTGTATATTAAACTCTTCATGTAACTCGGTTTTACCTAAAAGTGATCCTTCATGCACTTTAACCGGGAAAACATCATTATGATTTTCAACGGAAAAAACTTCTTGTCTAGTTAGACAACTTTCATCACATGTTACCTCACAGTTCAGAATTTTCATGCATGTATTTTCAATAGCCTGATCTCGAGGAGTTTCTTCTTAACATAAAATCTTAGAAAAGGAATGGGCTAAAAAACAATTTGAAAGATTTGGCTCATACCTTTGATGCATATAGATTGACAAGACTGTAAATCCTCATGGATTTCATGTACTATGACTTAACTGTCAAATTGCTTATCCATTTCATCTTCAGCTAAAGAAGAGACATCTTCTTGTTGGAAAACTTCATGATCATCATGACAACTAACAGGAGAATAAAATTCATAAAGTGCCTCTAACATCTCCTCATCATCCATACATTCTACATCATCATCAATACTTTCAAGATATTGAATGAAACCTTTCCAGAAATTACAACAGTCTTGAAACAGTGGTGATGAAGGATGAGACTTCCCATATTGTCCAAAAAAAATTCTATGGAAATCTTTAAGAGAACACAAGCTTCCTGATGGAAACCCTTCATACCATAAGCTAGCTTTGTCTTCTAGGGTAACAATAAACATCTTCATGAGAAGATCCTCAGGAAACTCAACCCTCATTCTACATAAATGTAAATGGAATTTAACCAAATGCATACTAGCATAATCTTTCTTTTCATATTTGAACATGGGAAGATGAGTTGACCAATCAACACAAGGCATAGGATTTGGAAAACCATATATGTGAGACTGATCCATAGGATCATACCTGGCATTTCTTCTTGCAGTAGAACTCATCTTTGAACTTCTTCAAGCTACTGATCTTCAAGTAGTGGAGTCACCAAGAAGCTTTGGTCTTGTATATCTTTTGAGATTGGAGTCACTAGGGTAATATCACAACCTTCAGAAAACTTAGTTTTCCTATTACCCTTAGGAATTAGAATGAAGAGACTCAAAGAAAATCTAAGAAAAGGAGCTTTTCAGCTCCCGGAAAATGCACCAAAATGTTATCATTGGACTAGAAAGGGTTGGGTTGTGTCAACCTTCAACCCAACATAACTATTTCAAACCAACCTTTGATTTGAAGTTAGCCCTTCCAATCTGAGAGGGCTCTCTCAATATAGTTAAAACATTTGACTATGATAAGCTCAAAAATTTAGATGGCTAACTCTGGTTTCTTTTTTTTTATGTGGTCTTACAGGTGAAGGAGAATGTGATGGTTGCCACCATTAGGCATGGAATCATATAAAGGAATATCATTGACAAACAACAATGCTTAATGGAAATTAAGGCATATATGGCTTTAAAACTAATATCAAATAAACATTTACAGTCATACACAACAAATGAAGGAAGTTGGAGCACTTGTCGTGAATTCCAAGTAATCGGGTTGCCATGAACACTGATAGAAACATTGAAACATAAAGAACATGATGAGAAAACATAAAGACAAACACATGAGTCTTAGGTAGTAAAACAAAGTTGCTGCAACATATGTGTTAACCAAGAAAAATTGTTTTTATAAAGAGTGGCCTCCTTCACATTGCGGATCCACTTTAGTGAAAAAAAAACTACAAACATATAGACCAACCTATCCATCTTATCATTAATTACAAAATCTTCCACTTGGGGCTAGAATCAATCATTCTAGATTCCTATTTGACACCTATTGAGAAACTTTAGGGATTTTCTATTTTACACAAATTTCAATACAAATAAGACTCTTCTATCTTAATAAGCTCAACAAAATTATGTTGGCAGACCTTCTCGAATCCAACCAAATGCTAAATG
Organism: Pinus taeda; assembly: GCA_000404065.3. NCBI lineage: Eukaryota > Viridiplantae > Streptophyta > Pinopsida > Pinales > Pinaceae > Pinus > Pinus taeda. The sequence continues at coordinate 214,099 of APFE030287584.1, read as the reverse complement.
TGATGCTGATGTGTCTCATGCCATGTGGATGTGCTGACCTAGTTGACATTGTTGAGATGGACCTCCACCAAGTCGAATTTTAAAATTTATGCAACAACTCTAGCTAGGAAAATTTTGGTAAAATAGGTCTCAAATATAAGTGTGTATTCCCCAAACCCTGATATATGTGTAAAAACTTAGAGACATTTTTGTAGATGAGCCCGTTCTGAACAAAAACTTCCTTTAGATTTCCAAAATTCCTTACCATTTGGTCAAAAAGTAAGCTTGAAGTTGACTACTAAAACAGTCATTTCCAAAAATTTCGTAGCAAAAAAAATTGTTGCAAATTCAAAAAACACCTCTCTGCTACCTCTCTACAAGTTATGCAAATTCTGAGGTCTTCCTTGATGTTTGTAAGCTAAATACATGCCTTTAGAACCTCCTTTGCTAAGTTTTAGACCTGCCTTAACCTTCATGAAAACCTACAACAATTTTGTAGCAAAAAAACTAGTTTTACTATGGGGAGTTGCTACTAAACTATTATGGACTTTTGTAGCAAATCCCTTGTTTTTATAACTAGATTTGCTACAGAATTCTGTAAAAGTATTTAAAAGCCAGTTATGGATGGATAAGCATGAGGCACATAAAAATTTGAAAGTGAAGCTTTATGAGAAACCCCTTTTTAACTTATATGGACCCCACATCATGACATGATGACCAAAAACACAATGATCATGAACCCTATTTTGAGAAACTTTGAAAACTCTAGCTAATTTTGACCAATGACTAAAAGAAATTGTTTTTTTGAGTGTTATCATGGATAACACTTAATTTGTCTTTCATAAATATTTGGCCCATGTGATGTTTTAACTTCCTCGTTGCTCTGCCATTTTAACAAAAATTTTAGCTTCTTCCTCACTTCATCACAAGAAGTACTCATTTCCACTAATTCGTCTATTAAAGTATTACCAAATTTGCATTGAATCTCCATGAGACTGAGCTCTTCAAATAATAATTCCCACTGCTTCTTGAGTTGATTGTTAAGTTCAAGAGCCTCATGCTTGAACTTGTCCAATTGAAATGAGCTAACTTGTACCAATTTTACTTGCCTCCGAGATTCATTACGAAGATTTTCCTTTTGCATTAATCTCATCTACATGTTGAATTTTTAATGTAGCTAACTAATTTTGTAGCTCTTTAATGGTATTATATTTTTAGTTTATTTTTTTCTGCCAATGAACCTTCAACTGTTCTTTTTATTTTTTCAAAGGCTTGCTACATTGTAGTAATTCTCTCATCTTTTTCCTTGACTTGACTTTGTACTTCAAAGACTTTCTCAGTTGTGGTAGAAGCATAGTCACCTGTAAATTGACTCAATTTGCCTAGCTCACAGTAGAATCAACAAAGGATCCTTTCCAAAAAACTTCAACATGTGTGACCTGAGAAAATTTTCCAGTAACTAGGGCCTAAGAGTCCTCAATTTTCCGCTTTTTCCATCATCTTCTCACAACTTCTTTGTGTTCTAGACTATAGAAAATGTCCAAAGGAGGAATTTCTTCATTGTTAAGGAAAACTTTGGAAGTGGGATTAACTAGAATCACTTCCAGATTTGTAGAAGCTTTCTCAGTTTTCTCTTTACCCATAGGAGTGATAGTAATAGGGTCATTCTGAGTTGTAGTCTTTTGAGAGACTATTTCAACTGTTAAATCTACAAATTCATATTTTTCTGTGTTTTTCTTATCCCTTAAAGTCTGATCAAATTCATCCCATAATTTCTCCATTTCAAGCAATGTAGAAATTGTACTTTTAGGTTCTGTTGATCTTGATGTTCCTGCTTTTTGATGTTTTACTAAAACCTCTTTTTATGTGGATATTGATGCGTCCTGCTGAGTAGATATAATTGGATTACTGACCTTTATAGGCTTCTGTTTAGGAAGCACTAGTGCATCCATTGGTAATGTTTCTAATCTAACAGCTCTGAAAGCATAGAATTGTTCACGTTCTTTAACTGATAATTCTTTCGTCACCTTTTGTAGAATTAATTTTGGAGAAGAGGCCTGGACAAAGATATCATCAAAGTTGTTCTCCTCATGGATATATCCCCTTATATAATTGGCTAGGGCAACTACTTGCTTTACTTCTTTATTATGGCCATATACCCAGAAAGGCATAATAGCCAATTTGAGCTCTTTTATGGTTAGTATCTCTAATTCTGCATGTTGATAATTAGTCAGGGAAAATATACCAAATGATAATGGAAATTGAGGCCATACCCTTTTATTACTATCTTTTAGAGCTTTAGTTATTCCATGGCCAATCAGTTGATATTCCACTTCCCTACAAAGCAACTTATCTAGAATATAAAGAGGCAAAAAATGTGGTGCAACATTACTCCCACAAACTCGAATATAAGTAAACAATTCTTCCCCAAATCAAGTTCAAAATTTTCTCAGATTATCCATAGTCTCTTGAGACATTCTCAGTGGCTTATTCTCATATACCAACTCATAAATATGAATCATTACTTTGTGGAAAGGTTGGTAAAACCATGCAAATAGTTAGTTTCCCATAGGGCATTATGATAGATATGAATGGTTAAAGGGTTAGAAACAATCCATTTCATCCCATTGAGGGAAAATCCAAAGAAAAAATAGAAAATCCATGATATATGCATACATGTTGTTAGCACAGTTCTAGGCTAAGTCATGAGTAAGTTTTGAAATTTTTATTTTTAAGGATTAAATTTGTAAATTTCAAAAAAAATTAAAACACTATTGGAATTTCCGGTAGCGCCCGGTTTTCTTCTTCAGATAGTCTCCCTTGTTCTTCAGACAGCCTTATCATTCCTTTTTTTTTCTTTTTCTTTCTTTTCCGATGCTACCAAAATTTCTGGTAGTGTCTACCGTTTTTTAAAATAAAGCTGAAAATGCAACCATTTTTGATTGTCCACATGTCATAATGGCGGAATATCTAATCCAAATCATGAGATTTCATGATTGGATAGGTCACAAACATCAAGTCAAGTCAAGTGGTGGTGGTTAATCGTTTTGGTTGATCGTGTTTGCTAGGTGTCAGTGACAGCCATAGCCAGTTGTTTCCTGCCCCACCCATCTTAAATAACTCGTGTTTCCAAAATTTTAAGCATGTCTGCAGTGTCACTCTCAGCCATTTGTTTGAATTTTGACGGTCGTTCTTTCTGTTCCGGTAATATGCTATCGGAATTTCCGGCCAGTTCGAATTAAAGCAGGAAAATCACTAGATTTGCAAAAGATCTCATACAACCACCTGTAGCAGATTAGTTGGACTCTCCAAAGCAACTCGACTTCATCATTAATATTAGCTTTTGTCTATAAAGACATGAAATCTCATGTAATCATGAAGGATTATACGCATAGGAGATTGAACCAAAACTTCATTTCAAATATTCAAAAAAGGAGGAAATTTCACCATTTCAAATTTATGAAGTGTAGTTAAGGAGACAGTGATTGAGGAGGTTAACAACACATCCCAGATTTTCAAGTAGCCTAATTCAAGCTAATTGCATTAGTTGTTGGGTAAGCTTCCACAATTTGACACGTATTCTTCATTACAAGCAAGCAAATGTTCATGGTACCAAAGTCTAGGAAAGGTGGAAAGCTTAAGAGAATCGAACCCCAAGGAGTTGAGCTAGTTGATGCTAATCCAAATGTTAGAAGGTTTTTTATTCAAGTAGGTTGGAATCCACTCTGCACCAGGTTAGGAGGCTCACATCAAGGTATAGCTCGAGAGTTTTCTCAAACTTTCAATGGACAGGAAGCTACTATCTTTGGTTTCAGGTTGCAGGTTTCAAAACAGTCAATTGCAAAGGCTTTTAACCTTCCCCAGGAAGGAGAAAAGTGGTTTAAGGACATCTCATTACAGGAGGAGATCTAAATGCTTTAATCAGAGATGAATACAGATATCCTAACTGGGCGAAACGAATTCCCAGCAATTATCTTAAGAAGGAATGGGAAGAAACAGTCAAACTGGTTAAGATTTTTCTCACTTGTGAGAGAAGGTATACAATAGTTTTTCTTTACCATATGAGGTTTCTTTTTCATTTTGTAGGTATGAGGACTCTTAATTTTCCTTATTTCATATTGAAGAGCCTAACCAAAATGGAAACAAGGATTCAAACACATCAGTGAGCATCGGAATACAACATGAATCATCAGGAAATTATCAAAGGTCTAGTTGAACAAGAACTGAAAAAGAGAAACCAAACTTAGGACCATTTCTTGTTTTATAGGGTAGGCCAACCTACACCAAAACCCCAAGAAATTGCTAAATCTTCTTCAACGCAGGTTCAGACAAAAATGACATCAACTGCATCAGTTGAAGGAAGCTCCAAAAGAAAGACCTTTTCCTAAGGTTTACACAAGAACTCGAAGAAGAAAACTTGTAGCTAAAGAGAAATCTAAAGCATAGGTGTTTCCTGAAATCCCGGGAAACTATGAATAGGAACAATAAAACCAGCCTCTTGATTCCGATGAGGAAATATTGAAGGAAGAAGGGTATACAAGAACTAGTAAAAACAAGAAAGAAGAGCTAAAACTAGTTGCTGGAACTAGGAGGAGACATACTAGGAAAATAACAAATACAGATTGAAATCAAGGGCCCTAAATAATCCTAGTTTACTGACTAAAGTAACAGTTATAGAAGAACAACCTACAGAGTTGTAGACTGAGGATCCTTCAATTGCATAAATCAGAAGATACTTGAAGAAGAAAAGAGGTAAAGCTCCCATGGACTAGCCATCAGAGACTTCCAAAAGAAGAAAGATCCAAAAAAAAGCAAAAAAAAAAGAGACCATCATCAAAGGAGAAACAACCAAAATCACAAGGTCTAAATCTGCTAGAAATAAAACAAACTTGGATAAGCAGAGGCTGCAGCTCACATGGAATGAAAGGGTGTTTCGAAGCATTTATGTTAAAATTTTGAAGTGGAAAATTTATCCTGCCGAAAATGTCAGAAGTGTTTCCAGTTTTTTCGCTATTACAGGTATTACCGAAATTTCCGGTAGCACCTCTCTCAATAGAAATATACAACTACTAGCAAAAAACCTTTGGGCCAGTTTTGGAAAGACAACAACCCATAACAATATGGATAAGAAATATGATGGATATGAGACAGTTATGAGGTTGTTGAAGGTTGTATTTAATGAAGCCATATGGTCATTCAATAGTCAAGACCATAAAGAAAAAAATTTAGCAACAAAAGGGGAAGCCAATCATTTTTTCCAGCAGTAAAGTGTCATTCTTCCTCTTCTTCTCATCTACACCTATACTTTCTATTGAAATTCAATGGGAGATGCTTTTAATATCTGAAAGACACCCATGTAATAAGGAAATAATTGAACCACCAATTTAGGAGAGTTGGAGTTGGTGCCTCTCTCCCTATATATATCTTTTGTAAATATCATTTCAAGGTTGGATTTTGGTTCACCTGAAGACTCAGCTTAATAAAATAGTTTTTTCTGCACTTCATGCTAGAGGATTTTGTGATTCAAGTTATATCTAATGTGTGGTTGGTCTATTTCCTTGTTTCAATTTTATAAATTATAAATTTGCAGTAGCCAAGTATAGTATGAGTGAAAATCATTAAGAGGATCTAATGATGACTTATCTACTATCCAATTTTCTGTAAATTATGATATATGTTTCAAGTAGAACTTGTTAGTGAAGGTTTCACAAAGGATTTGTGGGATACTTTATACATGTTCTTACTTTCTAGTTGTTGTTTTCCTTGTTAAGCCTATTTTAATCTTTTAAATGATAAAATACAATAGCTAGTATAGTATGAGTGAGAAATCATTAAGAGGATCTAATGATGACTTACCTACTATCCAGTTTTCTGTAAATCATAATATCAGTTCAAGTAGAAATTGTGGTGAAGGTTTCACAAAGGATTTGTGAAATACTTTATACATTTTCTTACTTTCTAGCTATTATTTTCCTTGCCAAGAAATAGAGTTTGTCACAAGGTTTTTTATGTAGTTGAAGTGACTGTCTTAAGATACTCAATTTTCTTAGGATATTTATCAGCTACCTATTCTCTTTCCTCTGCTCCCCTATATTACTCACTTAACCACGCAATTTATGCTTGCCATAACTTGCCAAATGCATGAAAGTTAAAGAGGAACATAATAATTTCAAAAATCCTTCAGAAGCCATCCCACCACTCAAAAAACCCTTTTAAATTTGAATGAAATCATGATGTGTAAGGCTTACTCCTTTTGCAGTATAGGAGTAACTCCTTGCGCTAACACATGTAAAAACGAGGGATTTTGTTTTCAAAAACAATGTTGGATGTGTGGAAATCAAGGATATGTTTGGCTAAATTATCAAACAAAATAGTAGCCCAATCGAAAATAACACCCTTTGAGGCATAATGAATGTGAATCCAATCATCTGGGAATTTTGGGACATTTGGAAATGCATATAGTCTACATAACATAGCAGTGATTTGACCAAAAGGGGTTGCCAGAGAAGCAGTTGTGTACTTACCATCAGCCTCGATTTATGTTCGTTAGGATTTTGTCTCCAATATTTCATTAAGGTTGTCGATACTTCATGTTTTTTAGTAAACTCCTCTACATATTTTCCGTTAAAATGATAATGCGGCTTTGGAAGCTTGTACATAGCTTGGAGGTCTTCAACTGCAAACGAACTAATGAATGTGCCCTTCTTAGTAAAAAAATTCATTTGGTAACTATAACATATTCAACCACCTATCTTATTATGTCAGTATATGGCATAAGCCTTGGCCTAGCAGTAATTCTATGCAAAAGTGAATTCGTCTCATCATGTGTAGTGGGTTTGGAAGTAGAAGTTTCATCCACTATTGTTGGTGTCTTTAGCGTGACTTGCAAGCCTTCCTCCTCAAAAAACTGATATATGTAATCCCATGATGAATTTTTGAAGTCCACAGTGCAAACTGTGTTAGAGAACAAACCTACCTCTGGTGATTTCTCATCTATTTTTTCTCTTTATGGATGAACCAACTTGGGTGTAAGAGCCTTCTTCTTTTTTTTAGCCTTCTTAATTTCTTCTGTGGTATTTCTGCTCAAATTCATCACTAGCAGTTCTTAGGAAGAATTGAATGTGTTCTCACAGAGATAATGAATAATATCTGAAAATTAGGAAAACCATAGTTAAAGTAAAGATGATTTTTGGTTATTCATACACTAGTTAGGTCATTTATTTACCAATTTAATTGTTTGGATAAGCGAATCATGAGGTCACATTAAGTAGCCATGTCATATCCTAGATCCCAGGTCCAAAAACCTCTTTAAAAATTCAATTATCATAAGATCTCTAGGGTTGCCAGCCTTTGGTTTCATTTAAAAAAGCATTAAAGCTTTAAACACTTATGTGTATATGTGGGACAACTCCAAAAGGATGACATGGATCCCAGATCCCATATGTTATAAAATTTAGAATTATAAATTACCTCAGGGGCTTCCAAGTTTCTGTGTTAAACTGGGAGCCAAGAAGAATAGCTTGCAAGATGATGTTTAAATGGGCTGACGAGTGTTGGGCGCAATTTTTCGATAATCCCTGATCCTGGATCCCAAATCCTGTAATTATTTTAAATATCAATTCATCTGGAGTTATGAGATCTCGGGATTCCTGGATTTCTTTTAAAACTAAGTATTTTCAAAGTTTTTTTAAAGGGTTTATTTGATTGAAAAGGGTGGTTGGTATAGTCCTTTATCCCTTTTATTCACCAAATGATCAATCAATTAAAAAAATTATAAACAAGCTTATTTGGAAGAGAAAATAAATAACTTAGAGAAAATTTTAAAGGGACCCTACTTTTTATTAAAAATAAAAAACTAAGGGGGGGTTGTTGTATGCTACAACATATGGACATTGAAATATTTACTTATGGTTCACAGTACAATAGTTTTTGTTAATTATATATTTTTGTTTTAAATATCACATGTATACTCAACGTAGAATGAATTACACATCATGTAATATAAAAAAAAATAAAAAAATTCTTGTCATTTCCATATTAAATAGTGAAGAAATTACATTTATTTCTCGCACTAAAAACTATTTTTTTCCCACTCGTGTCCATAATAAGTAGAAGTAGTGGAGAAATTAAGGTACACATTGACATAGTCTAATTATGGCTGATATTAATTTGCTTTGTTATTTTTATTTTTAAATGTAACATTACATGACAACATCTCTCCCATAGTGGATTGTAGAGCAGCTTTATTCTTAATCTTCATGGATAGTATAGTAGCATTATTATTTTGTTTAATGTATACTATTGGAGTTGATTTATATATAAACATTAGTTATATAATAAATAATGTACCAAAATATTATAAAGTTTTATCCCACTTCTTATATTTTCATTCCTATAATATCCCTTGGCTCACCCAAATGTTAAATGGATTTATAAACTTACACACCCTTAATCATTATGGTTAAAGTAGTGAATTGGTTATTTGCATTTGAGTATTGGTGTCCATGTATACTTTTCCATATAGAATCCCCCTCCAAGTGCCAACTCATCAAATTCACATGGCCTTCATGTGACCTCATATGTCAAGCATAAAATGTTAATGGACCGTTATAATTTCATTTGGTGTATCAACAATAGCTAGAGTTAGGGTTTTCCATTTGGTGGAAAAGAATTGTACTCCAATGCATTTGTCATTTTAGTAGAGCATTATTCAACTATGTCACAATATTTTTACCCTGTCAACATATCCTCATGTTGGTTATACATATGTGACTCTACTCTTTTTCCATGCGTATATTCGTGCTCTCCTAGTGGAAATTAATCTCACCACAATGTGAAGTTGGTAAGTAATATAATACATGTTCAACTTGTTCCTGATTTATTTCTACTCTTTTCTTCTTATTTTTTTAAGAATTCTAATTCTGTTTAGGGTTTAGCATGTCGTTTTTCTTCTTGTTACATGATTGATATGGATATTTTCCTTATGGTGGTGCCAAGACTCTACTAGTCTCCATTATGGTGGCGCTAAGACTCTAATGTTTAGGTACTCTACTAAGGAAAGGCATTCCATTCAGCCTCACCTTGGAGAGGGTGTTCTAGCTTTGGTAATTCTTCTTCCTATCCCTATAGAACTTCAGTGAATAAACACTCATCTTCCATTGTTGTCTTTATTTCTTCTACTAGTTCAATTTATATTCTGATTTTTTGTTATGGAAAATAACACCCTCTAGCTTAACTTGTGGTCAAGCTTGGGTTGTCCATGGCCACGCCTTTAGCCACACCACTGTATAAAATTGAGGACTAAGTCCCTTTGGTAGTTTTAATTTGTCATTCAAGGGGTCTACTCTATTTTTCTTTTCTTTTAGATTAACTAGTTAATGTTACGAATTTGGAGAAAAAGTTGATGGAGGAAATATATTCTATGTGTTCCTTCATGTGTACAATATATCACATGCACTTCGATATTTACAGGTATAAGTCATATGCCCAATTATGTTATGTAATTTTACAATTGTTTATATCTTCTTATTATTTTCCAAATACTTTTTTTTTACAAAGGCTTTTTTTTATTTTTTCACATATAGATCATGGAACCCTTGAATCAAACATACTCTATTATTGTCATGGAGATCTTAATGACCCTTGTCATGGAGATTTCACTGGTCCCTTTTGGAGAAAAAATTAATGTTGGTCCCAAACAAAAATGGTTAATAATAATAATGAAAATAGAAAAAAATAATGTTGGCCCAAAAAAAAAATGAAAATAACCATATAGATAAAAAAAACTCCAATACAAATATCTCATTTGTTTAGATAAAAAAAAATTACAATACAATTATCAGATGCATTTAATAGTTCTTCTATCATATACGTTGAATTTGAATGGATCTTAAATTTACCTTCATCAAAGAAAATTACCACATTAAAATTCCAAATTAGGTAATATTTTAAACATCTTTACTCTTTACTAAAGCCACTACCATTTCTTAAATCAAAGTAAAAATTGTTAATTCAACACAAAGAATCCAAAATATTTCTATAAAATCTTTTAATATTTCTTTTAATTAATATTTTGTAAAATGAATCTTTAAAAGGAAAACATATCCTATGGATATATTAAAATCTCTATACACATAAATATATTTTCATGTCACAAGTTGTAATATTCGAAAATAATAATTTGATGTAGTTTTATTATAAATTTTGTTTATCATGCCATGTAAAAACAAAATCATTAAATCTAATATTAAGATTGAAATATTAATATATAAAATATTATTATATTAAATCTAATATTAATATTATTCAACTTAATAAATTTTAATTAATACAATATTAAATTTAAATATAATATTAATTTTTTAATATTAATGATATATATAAACTCTACACATATATGGGAAGGAAGCACAAAGACATAAAGTGATAGAGGTGGAGAGATAGAGTGAGCGAGAGAAAGGAGGAGAGAGGGAGGGATAGAGAGATGGAGTTGGAAGGAGAGAAATGGAGGGAGGAAGAAAGGCTTAGAGAGAGAAAAGTGGAGAGAGAGAGAGAGGGAGTGACAAGGAATAGATGGAGAGAGAAGAGGGAGATAGTGACAGAGTTGGGGGGAAGAGAGAGAGAGAGAGAGAGAGAGAGAGAGTTTAGGGGGGAGATTGAGGGAGGTGGGAGAGAAAGGGAGAGAGAGGAAGGAAGAGAGTGAGGATGTGACAGACAAAAGGAGAAAGGAAGGTAAGATTAAAGACACATAGACAGAATGGTGGAGAGAGTGAAAGTGAGTGATAAGGGAGATGGAGAGAGAGGGAGAGAGGAGAGCAGGAGGGAAGAGAGATAGAAGGGGGGAGAATGAGCGAAGGGGAAGAGAGAGAGTGTGGGAGAGGAAGAGGGAGGGAGAGATAGATAGATACAGAGAAAGAGTGTGTATGTTTTTGGTGTGATATAGAAATACAAAAGAGAGACAGAGGGAGATAGAGATATAGATGGAAGGAGAATAGAGGGAGGAAGAGAGAGATAGATAGAGGAAGAGATAGATAAATATGGAGAGAGAGAGCATGTGTGTTTGGGGGTGAGATAGACAGACAAAGAAGGAGATATGGAGGGAGATATAGATATAGATGGAGGGGGGAGAGAGGGAAGAGTATTTATTGCACTAGATGCATTGATTTTAGTGTAGATGGTGATTTATAATCCTATTTGATTGCTTGCACTAAAGGATATAAACTAAATGAGAGGGGAGAGGGGGAATGAAGAGAGAGATCGGGAGAGGAGTGAGATAGGGAGAGAAGGCTAAGAGAGAGAGGGAGACACAAATATGGAGGGGGGGATAGGGGGGGAGAGACAGAGAGAGAGGTTGGGGAGAGAGAAATGGATAGAAAGGAAGGACAAGAGAGAGGAGGAGAGAGGGAAGGACAAAGAGATGGATTTGAAAAGGGAGAAAGGAGGGAGGAAGAAAGACATAGAGAGAGAGAGAGGGACGGAGTGACAAAGGAGATATGGATAGAGTGTGTGCATGTTCGGGGGTAAGATAGAGAGACAAAGAAGGAGAGATGGAGGGAGATATAGATATAGATGGAGGGGGGGAGAGGGAATAATATTTCTTACACTATATGAATTGATTTTAACATACATGATGATTTCTAAAACTATTTGATTGCTTGCACTAGATGCATTGATTTCAGTGTAGATGTTGATTTTTAATGATATTTGATTGCTTGCACTAGATGCATTAGTTTCTGTCTAGATATTGATTTCTAGTCCTATTTGATTGCTTACACTAGATGCATTGATTTCAATGTAGATGTTGATTTTTGATGATTTTTGATGATATTTGATGACTTGCACTAAATGCATTGATTTCAGTGTAAATGGTTATTTATAATCCTATTTGATTTCTTGCACTAGATGCATTGATTTCATTGTAGATGGTGATTTATAATCCTATTTGATTTCTTGCACTAGATACACTGATCTCAATGCAGATGTTGATTTCTAATGATATTTGATTGCTTGCACTATATGCATTGATTTCAATGTAAATGTCATTTCTAATCCTATTTGATTGCTTGCACTAGATGCATATATTCAGTGTAGATGTTGGTTTCTAATTATATTTGATCGTTCGCACTAGATGTATTGATTTCAGTGTAGATGTTGATTTTTTATTATATTTGATTGCTTGCACTAGATGCATTGATTCCTATGTAGATTTTGATTTCTAATCCTATTTGATTTCTTTCATTAGTGTTAGAAAAATTATATATTATAGGGCGATGGAATACATAAAATATATTGCAGAAATATACAAAGAAAAGGCATAAAATAAGAGAGACACAAATGTACGTGGTTCACCCAACTTGGTCTACGTCCACGGAGAAACAACCAGTCCTTATTTTTACATTATCCAGCAAAATGAAGAGATACAACCTACAACAGATCCATTGTAATTCCCTCTTCATTGTCATACAATTTCCTCTCTCTTTCTCGCTCAGAATACAGATGTACATAGACGCAATACAATTCCCTCATATATAACGAGGGGTTTCCTTCTAGGGAAAAACCCCTAAATTAAACATAAATTCTACTGTCAGATCTCTGCCTAGTGAATGGCCTAGATTAACTATGAAATTACAACATTTTACAAGGCAATTTTACATCTATTTTTAGCTTTGGGGGCACTGCCCCCGATCTCCCGCCAGGGGGGGATTCCCAAGGATTGCAATCACCCCCCTGGACCCCCATTGCAACGTACATTTTACGGGCGACATTTCCATCACATTAAGAACTGGGGTCCAATGTGGTGATACCTCTAAATAAAAAAGATAATCAGGCTCCACACCCAATAATCTCCCACTTGGAGATTGATTATAGCAACTCCACCGCTGCTTCATTTCCTGGAAAATGACTCCACTTTGGACCTGGTTGTTTCTCACCTTCTTCATCATACTTGAAGACCAATTGAAACAGAGAAGAATCTCAGTTTCTCCCTGGTTACAACTTTTGTTAACATATCTGCAAGATTCTGGCTAGTGTGTATCTTTTCTGGCTTCAACTGTCCATCTTCCAATGTTGACTGTATGAAATGGTACTTGAGCTGTATATGTTTATTATTGGAATGAAATGCAGAGTTCTTTGCAAGATGTATGGCGCTCTGGATGTCACTGTATAACCTGCCCAACTCCTTCATACCCAATTCATCCAAAAACCTTTGTAACCAAATCATTTCTTTACTAGCCTCTGTAGCAACAACATACTCTGCTTCCGTTGTTGAGAGCGCAACAACCCTTTGGAGTTTTGAGACCTAATTGATAGTTGTTCCACCTACAGTAAACACATGCCTTGTGGTGCTCCTCCTGTTATCTCTATCACCCGCCATATCTTCATCAACATATCCCTATAGAGAAATGTTTAAACCACCAAATCATAATGCTTGATTTGTGGTACCTCTCAAATACCTTAGAATCCACTTCACTTCCATCCAATGTTCTTTTCCTGGATTTTTCATGTACCTGCTTACAACTCCCACTGCATGTGCAATATTAGGCCTTGTGCATACCATTGCATACATTAAGCTTCCAACTGCTAATGCATATGGAACTTTAGACATATAATCCATTTCTTCCTGAGTCTTGGGACACATTTCCTTACTTAATTTGAAATGGCTAGCCAAAGGCATACTAACTGGTTTTGCATTCTACATATTAAACCTTTTCAACACCTTTTGTATGTACTCACTTTGAGACAATGTTAATTTTCGATTCTTCCTGTCTCTAGTTTTTCTCATACCAAGGATTTGTTTTGTAGCACCCAAATCCTTCATTGCAAATGAGTTCGCCAATTTTATTTTGAGCACATTTATTTCCTACATGTTAGAACCTGCAACAAGCATGTCATCTACATACAATAACAATATAATATAGCTGCCATCTAGTATAACCTTGTTCAGATATAAACTTGTCAAGTTTTAGATACCACTACCTTGGAGCCTGTTTTAAGCCATGCAACCTCTTCTTCAACCTTCACACTAGTTTCTCCTTCCCTTTTACCTCATATCCTTGTGGTTGCTGCATATATATCTCTTCCTCCAAATCCCCATGGAGAAAGGTTGTCTTTACATCTAACTGCTCAAGATGTAAATCTTCAGCTACTACTAGACTTAAAATAGTTATGATTGAAGTCATTTTAACAACAGGAGAAAATATCTCATCAAAGTCTATAACCTTTTTCCGTGTAAACTCCTTCACCACAAGTCTAGCTTTATACCTTCTTCTACCTCCATATTCTTCCTTCAACCTATAAACCCATTTATTCTACAATGTTGTTTTACCTGCAGGCAACCTGACTAAGTCCCAAGTCTATTTATGTGCTAAGGATTCCATTTCTTCTTTCATGGCTTGTTCCCAATTCTTCCTGGTTTCTACCTACATTGCTTCTTCATAGCATTATAGTTCACCAGAATCAATCGACAATACATAATATAATGAAGGAGAGTATCGTTCAGGGGGTCTACTTATCTTGGTAGATCTTCTAACATCACTTTCAGGTGTTTGAGGTTCTTGTTGTTGTTATGGTTGTTATTGTTGTTCTAGCTGTTGATCATTATGATTTTCAGGCACCTTCACTTTTTTTGTCATCTCATCAAGCACCGTGTATTCTCTGTTTTCTTTTTCCTGTTTCTTTTCCTGCATCTGATCCTTATACGAAACATTTTCATTGAATATGACATCTTTTCTCCTAATGATTTTATGTTTTTCATAATCATAAAAGAAATAACTAAAATCATTAACACCATATCCAATAAAGGTACATTTCTTTGATTTTTCCTCAAGCTTTGTTCTATTTTCTTTATTAATGTGGACAAAGGCTTCACAACCAAAAGTCTTTAAAACAGAGTAGTTTACCTTTTTACATGGCTATGCTTCCTCTGTAATACCACCATCCAAGGAATTTGAAGGCCCTCTATTTATTAGATAAATAATAGTATCTACATCATCTGCCCAAAATTGTAAAGGCAATCCTGCATGCAATCTCATGCACCTTGCACACTCCATGATTGTCCTGTTCATCCTTTCTGACACACCATTTTCTTGTGGTGTTCCTGGAATTGTCTTCTCTCTATGAATACCATTCTCTAAACATTACCTATCAAGATCTTTGCTACAATATTTACCTCCATTTTCCGATCTGAGACACTTAAACCTTTTTCCTGTCTCATTTTCAACCAACTTTCCATTTCTTTAAAGTATCAAATACATTAAATTTATTTCGAATATAATAAATCTAGGTTTTTCTAGTTGCGTCATCAATAAAAGTAACATAATAACGAGAGACACCAAGAGATGATACTTGAGCAGGTCCCCATACATCTGTATGCACAAGCTCTAATTTTTCGCTCTTCTTTTCTTTCCCGACTTTGAGGAATTTGACTCTCTTATGTTTTCCATAAACACAATTCTCACAGAATTTTAATTCAACATGCTTCAAACCTGGCAATAAATTTCTAGAGTGAAGAATTTGCATCCCCTTCTCACTCATGTGCCCAAGCCTATGATGCCATAATGTTGTATCTTCTCTTGTAGAAGTTAAATAATTAACAGAATTAGAAATACCATTGCATAAATACAATGTACCAACATTTTCTCCTTTTGCTATTACTAGGGCTCCTTTAGTGACCTTCCAAGTTTTATTTGTAGACGTAGTCACACAGCCTTTAGCTCCCAACTACCCTGTTGAAATTAGATTTTTCTTCAGATCTGGAACATGTCTTACCTCCTTCAATAACCATTGATTTCCATTCTACTTATTAAAACTGTATCCATTCCAATGATTTTAGAGGGTTTATCATCACCCAATCGAACTTGCCAAAGTCTCCTTGAACATAATCATGAAAATGTTTCCTATTAGGTATGGCATAGAATGATGCCCTTGAATATACCACACAGGCATCAATAATATTTTCTAATGAAAGAATCAAAGCATCTTGCAACACATCACTTGTCACATTCACTTCATGATTTTTTTCTTGTTGCTCATCTCCTTCTTTTCCCTTCCGAGACTTGCAGTCTTTCTTTAGGTTTCCTTTCTTCCCACATTTTCAGCACACTATCCCCGATCTGGAATTGGATCTGCCTTTCCTTGACTTACTGAGATATCCTCAGCTCTTTCCTCTTTCCATTTTTCTTCCCCTAGCCTCTACAATGAAAGCATTACTTGATGTCTCACCAGAGCTTTTCCGTCGCATTTCCTCACTAAGGATTGCACCGAAAACATCATCAAACTTTAAAGTACTATATCCAGAGATAGAGTTACTAATGGCCATAACTAAACCATTCCAACTTTCTGGAAATGAGCACAAAAATAACAAAGCCCTAACTTCGTCATCAAAAGTTACCCCTATAGAACTTAACTGATTGGTAACTCTATTAAATTCATTTAAATGATCAACAACAGATCTGCCTTCCGACATCTTCATATTAAATAAACGCTTCATAAGAAATACCTTATTTGAGGCCGAGGGTTTTTCATATAGTTTGGCAAATGACGACATTAAACCCTCTGTTGTCGTTTGCTTTGAAATATTAAAGGCTACCAACGCTACTAGGCACAACCGTATTGTTCCAAGTACCTTTCTGTTGAGAATATCCCATTCCGATGAAGGAAGAGAAAACTCGATCGCGGAGCTAGGGTTTGTTGTAGAAGGACAGTGTTGGGCACCATGGAAGGGAAAGAGGTGGGGAGTTCCACCCCCTCCTACAGTCAGGCAGTATCTAATAGATTCAAGAAACCACTGGGGACTGAAGGCGGAGTTCTAGGAGGAAGGAAACAGGAAAATAGAAGCTCAAAAGGTAAGGAAGATTTACCGGAAGAAGTGAGAAGGGAGAAGAAAATAGGAGGAAATCAGAATGTTGGCACAAGAAATTGGTTTGGACCATGTAAGCCAAGTGCAACCATCACACCCAAAGTGGTGTTAAGTGACCCATCGTTATAGGTGCATAGGGAACACATGGCAACTTATGCAGTCATCTGTAAGTTCATGGTGTTATGGCCAATGGAGAAGGCTTTACATGTTTGGATAAAGAACCATTGGAAACCTAAGGGGGATATTGATCTGCACCTTGGATCCAAGGGTTTCTTCAATGCTATTTTTACAAACATAGAGGATAAATATAGGGTGTTCGAAGGAGGGTCATACTTCTATGCTGCTGCAGGCCTTTATATGCAACCTTGGGTTATGAATTTTGTCCCGAAGCGTGAGACGTTCACTTCGGTCCCAGTTTGGGTAAGGCTCTATTCCCTACCTCTAGATCACTGGTAGTTAGAATCATTAAAGGCAATAGGAAATAAACTAGGGCATTTTGTTAAAATATCAAAGGCCATAATGCGAGGAAAGTATACCTCCTTTGCCCGTATATCTGTAGAGTTGGATCTCTTTGGAGCTCTACCAAATGAAATAATTCTTGAAGTTTTTGATGAAGAATGGGTGCAAGCAGTAGATTATGAGCATGTTCCTTTCAGATGTCGTTGTCATGAACATGGGCATCTATTTAGAGACTTCCCCTAAACAAAATGGAAAGCATAGCTAAAGCAACAACAGGGAAAGAAATTGAAAACTACACCAAAGTAAGAAGCAAAGGTAAAGGAGGGAGAAAAGACCAAAAAAAATCAACGAGGAAAAGCAGTTAAGTCAAAACAGGTTCAAGGTATTAGAAGAAGAAGAGGACCATGATAAAGCGAAAAAGACACTGGAGGAAATCCCGAAAGAGAAGGAAAAGGAAGAAAGTATGGAGGAAATGCCTGAAAACAACCAACAAAGGGAAGATCTACCGAACACTATGGAACTCGATAGGGACCAAGAGATGACCCCGAGTGAGGTGGGAACAAAGGGTCATGAACTACATGATATTTTGGATAGGGAGCATCTAGATCTGGAAAAGTTCCTGGAGCAAGGAACTACCAAAGGAATGGATTCACTACCTCAAGAGGAGTTGAATAGAGTGCAACAACTATTCCTATGGAGAAAACAGACTAAAGTTTCAGGTTTTAAAAGAAACCATGACAGTCAAGAAAACGAAGGGGTGGAAACAATCAAGGCAAAATCTGGACTAGCTTCGAGGAACCCAGGTAGGAAAAGAGGTAGGAAAAAACAGAATGAACTACTTATAGAGTGTAGAAAACTCATGATAGATTTAGGTAAGATGAAGGACCTAACTAGTTACTGCTTTACAAATATTTCCTAATGAAGCTTACAACATGGAATATTAGAGGTCTAGGAAGTAAAAGGAAGCAAAGAAATCTCAACAATAGAATGAAAGAAGAAAAACCAGATATGATTTTCATTTAGGAAACAAAATGTTCAGTAGAAAAAATAAGAGAGATCCATAGCAAATGGCTTATCAAATATGAATATCTAGAAGTTAAAGCAGACAAAGCAGCAGCAGAGATTCTCACACTTTGGAACTCACTGAAATTTGGCATCCTAGATGCAGAAACATCCAGGAACTATTTATCAATGGTTATCCAACCTTTGGGGGATGAGGAAGTTTATTTACTCACAAATGTTTATGGTCCACAAAAGACAGATGATAAACTCAGACTTCTAACTTCTTTGGAGGAGTTAAAAGCAAGACATCTGGGTATCCCCTAGATTTTGGGAGGGGACTTCAATATGATCAGATCTCTATCGGAAAAAAAAGGGGGGGAACTAGATCACTAGGTAGAGATTCCATAGCATTTCAAAATTTCATACACAAAATGAAACTGGTGGATACAGAGACAATTAATGGCATTTTTACCTGAAATAATAAAAGGGGAAGAGCAGCTCAAGTGGCCTCTAAACTTGATAGATTCATTATCTCAGAGGACCTCATCCTCTCTGGACATAACCTAGTTTCTATGATACTTCCTTTTGGAGGCATATACCACTGGCATATTCAACTTGAAGCATCCTTTATAGGAACCCAAGGAACAGACCATTCAGGTTTGAAAACATTTGGCTTAGTCATCCTGACTTCATCAACAATATTGAAATATGGTGGACAAAAATCATGCATGTTCAGGGCAGTAAAATGTTCCTTCTACAACAAAGATTGAAACATGTTAAACAATGGCTTAAAGATTGGAATAAGAATGAATTTGGTAACATATTTGAAGCCAAAAAAGCAGTGGAATAGAGAATACAAGAGATAAACCAAACCATTATTACATAGGGCTTCACAGAGGAAAGTAAGGAACGGGCAGATTGTGTTCAACAACAATGGGAAGGCTTATGCAAGCAAGAGGAGATTTTCTAGAAATAGAAATCGAGGGTTCAATGGTTAAAAGAAGGAGATAGAAACACAAGGTGTTTTCACAAATCCACCATGGATCATAGATTGCAAAACAGGATTTTAAAAATCAAAGATACTTTCAGAAATCAGCTCATCACACACCAAGAAATAGAAACAGTTCTAGTTCAATATTTCCTAGGCATAGCCAAGGAACCTCTCATAGACAGATCTCAATTTATCAAAGACTCTTCAAGAACATTCCTAAGTTAGTGACAAGGGAAGACAACTATAATCTTAACAGGCCAATGAGTAAAGAGGAAATCAGCGACGTCATCAAAGAAATGTAGAATGGGAAAGCCCCAGGTCCGGATGGTTTCAACGTTGACTTGTTCTAAACATGCTGGGAAATAGTCAAGCATGACATCCTTGATGTGGTGGAAGACTCAAGGAAGAAAAAAATGGTTCTGAAAGTGCTCAACACCTATTTCATAGCTTTGATCCCAAAGCATGAGAATGCTATCACTCCATACAGATTTAGATCCGTAGCATTATGCAATGTGGTGTATAAAATTATTTCAAAAGTAATTGCGAACAAACTTAAACCCCTACTCCCAACTCTAGTGTTTGAGGAGCAAACAGGATATGTGGAAGGTAGGCAAATTCTAAATAACATCATTCAGGCACACGAGGTGGTCCACTCACTTAAGAGCAATAAACAGGTAGGTATGATCATTCAACTGAACCTAGAAAAGGCTTCTAATAAACTAAGCTGGGCTTACATCAAGGAAGCACTGAGAGCATATGGATTTGACCATAACTGGATAAGATGGGTAATGGCCCTTGTAACCACTCCAAGTTTTTCAATCCTGCTAAATGGTTCACCATCAAAGACATTTAAGCCCTCGAGGGGACTCAAACAGGGAGATCCGCTCTCACCCTTCCTATTTATTCTCATGATGGATGGGCTAGGCAATGCAATTAAACATGCCAAAGGAGACAACAAGATCCATGGACTTAAAATCACTTTAATGGGGATGCCCTGACCCATCAAAAATTTGTGGACGACACCATGCTGCAGGGCACACAGTCAAGGAAGCTCAAGCCTTCAAACAAATATTAAACGACTTTTCTATGGCGGCAGGGACAGAGGTAAGCCTAAGCAAATCTAAGATTTTCTTTTTTAATACTGACATTGCTATTCAGAGAAACCTCACCAAAATTCTAGGCTTCCAAAGAGATATACTTCCCTCCAGATATTTGGGAGTACCTCTAACAGACAAACCTCTGAGCAAGGCAATTTGGGAGCCGGCTACTAATAAACTTCAGGAAAGAATCTAGAAATGGACTATTAGGTCTTTGAATATTGCAGGACGGCTAGTACTTACAAAAGTTGTCCTTCAAACTGTTCCCATCTCCATGCTCTTAGTCCTTCCAGCTCCTAAAGGAGTAATGCAACACATCAGAAATATCCAAAGAGATTTTCTTTGGGGCAAGGGGGAAGAGAAGAAGAAATGGGCTTTGGTAGCCTAGGAAAAAATATGTAAGCTAAAGATACATGGAGGTTTGGTATTGGATGATGCTAAAACCCTAAACAAAGTCTTGGGGGCAAAGCTATGGTGGAGATGGATAAAACAATCGGTTTCCCCTTGGGCCAAAATTTGGAAACAAAAATATGCAGACAATTGGCAGGAAAGGGATTACATTAGAATGATGAGACACATCAAAGGCTCCCACATTTGGAACAGAGCTTGGGATAACAGAGGCATATTTTAGAAGCATAGTTTCTGGGACATTAGAGATGGAAACCTTGCTTAGTTCTGGGAGGATAATTGGCAACAGGAACCTAAACTGTTAACAGAAGAATTTGTCAATCTCAAAAATGAAACTGAGAATAAAGGATTAAGCAAAGTAAATGAATTTTGGGATCAAGAAAGAAGTGATGGTAAATGGAGAAAATGGAAGAACCTAGTTTACAGTGATGAATCCCCATTGAAATCCTAGGGAGTAGCTCTTATAGTCATCTTGGATTAGCGAAAGATTCTAATATCAACATCTTCAGATCAACTAAGATGGGGTAAAAATAATGAAGGCAATTTCAACCTCAAAGAGGCCAAACGAATTGCCATGGGGCTTGACTTCCCAAACCCTGATAAGGTATGGAAGGACCTATGGAAAAGCCAAAACTGGATGAAAATTAAAATATTCATGTGGTTAGTGCAGCATAAAAAAATTCTGACTTGGGAAAATCTCAAGAAAAGAGGGCTAGTAGGACCTTCCATGAGGGGTAATTACATGAGGAAACTATAGAACACCTTCTTAACCTATGCCCATTCACCTCTACCTTATGGAATTGGGTGGCTTCAATCTTTAGACAAACAGACAGGGACATTGGCAGCATTACTAGAACCTTGAGGAATTGGAGGAAAAATTTCTCAGCTAATGAAGTAATCAACAAGGCATGGGTTTTGGTTCTAGGCTTCATAATTTGGGATGTCTGGAAAGAACGCAATAATATAATCTTCAAAAACGAGAAGGGGTCACCTCAAAGCATCATGACTCAGATTACAAGACAACTCAGAGAGACTATATGATCCCTTTTAAAAATCCTCCCTGATAACAAACCTCAAGATCAGGACGAGAAGATGCTACTAAATTTGGGACTGTAGGGGCTCTCCCCCATGGGCACAAACAAGATAGTAAGGCATATAACAAATGATAAGGAATTTTGGCAACCTCCACCTAAGGGATTTATGAAATGCAATATAGATGGAGCCTCAAAAGGAAACCCTAGTACAACCAAGTATGGAGGGGCCATAAGAGATGAAAGAGGTTTCATAAATACTATCTTTCACTATCATTTGGGGAAGGCCACCAATAATATGGCAGAGATCATGGCCATGTAACATTTCCTATAGATCCTAAGGGACTCTAATCTACATAACATCATTATTGAAGCTTATTCTGAATTGATAATTAATTCGGTCAAGAATATTAGCAATGGATCAGCACCAGATAAAGTGTCAAGACACTGGAGGTTACTGCATGTATATCAACGCATTCAAGCCCACCTGCAGATCATGAGAACCCTTAGCTTAATCCATGTGCATAGAACAACCAACAGATTAGCGGATATTTGGGCAAACGAAGGTGTGCTCTGTGCAAAGACCAATATAAGATATTACTGGCTAGAGGTTCCCCAAGGACATTTAAAGGACGAATGCTCCAGATAGGCCATCTTAGATAGAGAGCTCTATCAGCGCAAGGAGAATAATCAGAATGAAGACTGCGGGAGACAAAGTAATTTCGGTCGACAGGGGGAAGCAGGAGTTTAAAAAAGCGCGAGTAGGAGGTTAGTTAGCCCTCTAAAGTCTAGTTTTGACCTTCGGGAAGGCACTGCTCCTGGAACTGTATATCTTTATGACACTCAGGCCGAAGAATACAAATAGGTTTATATGGGCCAAAGATACTCATATGGACCCCAATTCCAGCAAATTTAGAACATAGATCCTGAGTAATGGGACCATGGTTGCCAATAAAAGGGGCACAGGTTGGCGGAATCGCAACAAACCCATTCATTTTGTGTGGCAAGCAGAAAGAAGGATAACAAGATAACAGAACTGAATTTTTTTAGACGAGTCATTAATCCTGCTTCGGGTCCGAAATAGAGGCTAAGTTTCGTGCTTATCGGATGACCTCATTGGAGTCGCACGCAAATGGTGGATTTCGGGCAAATAAAGTGATCGGAGGTTATGCCAAAATCAGACCACCCGATATGATTATTAATTATGGTCTATTAGGTTCATCGAGTCCGATTTGTTTGATAAACAATGTGCTTGTTGGCCACCCGATATGATTCTCATCTGTTGGATCTTTGGTGGAGGATCGAACGGTCATTGATGCAATGCTCATTTGGTTTGGTGGGCCCTCAGCCCGTGGTATGTTTTGTCATCATGGGACCATGGTCTGGGGTAGGCCTGTCATTTCGGTGGGCCTTACTTCCTTGGTCACTTTTGTGTACTATTTCTCTTTTTAATTAATTGAATAAAAGGATCTGTTATTGCCTTAGAAAAAAAAAAAAAATATATCCCATTCTGTGTTTGTCATACTCGTCGGCTTCTTCGTCTTTTCGTTTAATGGTAGGTATAGATCTTTCTGATACAGATAATCTTCCATCTGCATCTTCCATAGCTGGTAGTTTTGGCCGTTAAATTTTTTGACCCTAAACCTACCATCTTCCGCCATTGCTCCCACTCGAACCAGGAACCCTTCTCTCTTGTGAGTTTATCAGCGAAATAGACCTTTGGCTCTGATACCAGTTGTTATAAAAATTATATATTACAGAGAAATGGAACACATAAAATATATTGTAGAAATATAAACATAGAAAACGCATAAACAAGAGAGACACAGATATACGTGGTTCACCCAATTTGGGCTACGTCCACGGAGAAACAGCCAGTCCTTCCTTTTATATTATCCGGAAAAATGAAAAGATACAACCTACAATAGATCCATTGTAATTCCCTCTTCACTCTCACAAAATCTCCTCCCTCTTTCTTCCGCAGAATATAGATGTACATAGACGCAATACAATTCACTCATATATAGCGAGGGGTTGCCTTCTAGGACAAAAAACCATAAATTAAACATAACTTCTACCATCAGATCTCCGCCTAATGAATGACCCAGATTGACTTCGAAATTACAACATTTTACAAGGAAACTTTAAATATATTTTTAGCTTTGGGGGCGCTGCCCCCAATCCCTTGCCGGGGGGGGGGGGCTCCCAAAGATCGCAATCGCCCCCCAACCCTAGACCCCCCTTGCAGCGTATATTTTACAAGCGGCAGCTGGGGTCGAAAGTGGCGATACCTCTAAATAAAGAAGATAATCACGCTCTATGCCCAACAATTAGATGCATTGATTTCAGTGTAGATGTTGATTTCTAATTTGATGTAACTGGATGTATGAGGGTACATTAATTTTAAAGTGATTGGATTAACAATGTGATTGATTTTAGTGTAAGCAAAAAAAAACTTATTGAAAGTGTGCATTGATTTTTGTGTTATAGTAATTCAACCAATTAATATTGGAGAGCAAGAGAGAAAAGGTAAGATGTTTAGTACAATAGTGTGAGTTAAAGATTTGAATGGTTTACGATTTCAACTGCAATTTTCATATAATCAATATGAAAATATGACAAAACTAACAGGAGGGACAATAAGAATAGTACAATAAAATAGTTGAGATTGATCATAATGAAGACTATTTGTAATTGACTACATTTTTATTATTCACATTTTTTGTCATTCAATACTATTACATTGTTCCTTTGCATTCAAAAATTTTATTTCATCATTTTTCATAATTGAAGTTAACAACAATATCTATCATCTCAATAGATTGAGGTAACTCAACAAATTTAAAATTAAAACTACTCTTCAAGATATATTTAGTAATACTTGGAGGGACACTAATAAGAATTAATTAGTTGTAAAAAACTATGAAACCTAATGAAATGAAATAGATGTGAAATATCAATTATATGTCAAGCTATTGACAAGATCGTCTTCCTTCTTCATCACCAACTAATTACTAATAGACAATCACATACACATATAGAAATATAACACAAAAATTTTAACATTCACAAACATTACCATCCAAATCTAAACACATAAACACACAAACCACTCAAAGCATCCAAACACAAACACACACTAACCCTCAAAGCATCCAAACATAGACACACACAAATCACTCAAAACATACAAACACCATACAAACAATTCAAGACAAACAACATAGATTAAATTAAAGAACAAAATTATATGGTCATGTAAGGCAAAGAACACTCCAGCACAACATTAGGAATCTCTCCCCTACATTGAACACTCCTTAAAGACATCTCTGTCATTGATAACTCCCTGGCAGCACATGTTGCTAGCTAGACCTAAACTACATGGAGTTGCACAGTACATGCTGCTGGACCAAATGGCCGCTACATGTAGTCTCATCTCTTGATGAAAATTGAAGAATGTGACAGTATTGCTCACGCTATAGTCTTTCGACAATGGAGTTCTCAGGTAGGTATAGTGCGGTGTCTTTCGCCACCGCCTTAATACCTTACCTGCAGGTTATTTATTGAACAATAAGGATTTATTGAGAATGATGAGGAGTCGAGAAATGGCAAACGTCAGGTAAGGTTTCACACCAGTATCCCAGCTGGTCCTCTTGGCGGTTCAGCTCTCTCTGGATGGTCTGAATCAAGCCTGCATCTCTTCAACTGACTCACATGAAAAACTAGATGTTTCATGTGCATATGGTGCGGAAGATCCAACTTGTAAGCAACCTCCCCCACTCGCTTCTCCACACGAAATGGTCCCTCATACTTCCGTGTCAGTTTGGCGGCCGTCCCCTTGGCTGGCTGAAACTGCTCTCCAGTAATCCTGACAAACACCATATCTCCCACATTGAACTGCACATCTTGTCTTCCCCGATCATCATTCTTCTTCATTCTCCTTGCAGCATCGTGCAAGCACAACCGTGCCAACTCCAAGGTCTCCTCCCAAGCCTTCATGAACCTCTTCGCATGAGAACTCCTCATACGTCCTGTAGTCTCAACGGTGTGCGGAGCAACTGGCATCTGTCCATTCACCAACTCAAATGGACTGTACCCCGTCACAGAACTCTTTTGAATATTGTAGCTAAACTGAGCAATATCCAAGAGTTCGGGCCAATTCTTCTGATCAGCCGTGACATAATGTCTCAAGTAGTCCTCCAGCAATGCGTTGATACGCTCGATCTGCCCATCTCTCTGTGGATGGTAACTCAAACTCATCAGCAACTCTGTCCCAACTAACTTGAACAATGTTGTCCAAAATCTCCCTGTAAATCGTGGATCTCTATCCAACACGATACTCAACGACATCCCCCAATACTTCACCACGTTCTTAAAGAACAACTCGGCAGTACGCTCAGCTCCACATGGTATCTTTGTCGGTACAAAGACAACATACTTGGAAAAACGATGATCCAGGTGGATGTTGGTGGCCACCCACCTATCCCATTTGGACCCCCACAACTGTCTCTTTTAGTGTTTTCAGTTTCCTAAATTGTAGCACAGTTTACTATTTTTAGCATTTTTTCGGGTCCTGAACTTCCAAAGCCGTTTTGAGGCCCTAAACAACGTTTTTTGGGAAATTTGGGGGCAACATGGGTTCACGGACCCATGTTGCACTTCCCAAAGTGGTAGTTCTCGGATAGATCTTTCTAACGAGCTATCATACACGTCAAACGGAGATCGTATGCCAAAGTTACGACCCCGGGAAATTGATTGTACCAATTTACCCAAAACGGGGCCCACAATTTGGCGTTTCATCCTTTTAGGGGTAGGGTTTGGAATGTGAAGGGTTTGTCCATTGTTTCTCAATAATAAAATAGGCCTTCCAAGCCTCATTGTAACACAGTTCGGAACAGTTCAGAGGCATGTAGCGACCACATCTTTCTTCTCAGAGAATAAGCTACCATCGCCCTAGCTGGTTTATTTCCATTTCTGGTTTGTAAGCATATTTCGGTATTTTCCATTAATGAAATGAAGCATTATTTCCGCTGCATCTTTGTGTATATGGTTATCTCTGTATTTTATTGCGTTCCTGTTTAAATCCGGATCAGTGGTATCAAAGCGGTCTTCTTTTTCTCGGTTTTCTTTGCATGTCCCCAACGAGGTCAGGATATAAAGAGTTAGGGCTTGGATTGGTCGAACCTTTGCAAGACCAGCCTCGCAAATCCCGACGGCCTCCCATGGCGGATGAGAAGAAAGACGAGGGGGCAGGAGATCCTATCAAAATCTTGCTCGAAGAAATCCTTGAGCAGCAAAGGAACGCGATGATGGATAACTTTGCGCAGATTCTTCAGCGGCTACCTAGAGGTGATGCATCGACTTCCAGCAGCTACTCTGATAAACATAAACATATTTCCTCATGTTTAGGTCTATTTAAGCAAAACACTCCTTAAAGACAAAACACCATATCTATTTGGAAAACGCATCAATTATTGCGAGGGAAGAGCAATATCAGAGACGAAAGATCAGAGAAGCCCTTGAGATCATCAAACATCCTCATAATCTGAACAGAGATAATGGCGTGGAGATTAGCGGGAGCTGGCTGCCCTTGATCAAGGAAATAAAAAGCGCAAGAACTTCCCCTGGAAATAGGTAATGGCCTCCAGCAAGTAAGTTATCCCTCTCCTTTCTTGTGTCTTTTGTCTTTGTTTTCTTTAGATCTAGGTGTAGGTTTTAGTTAATTTCTAGCCCTAGATATTTTTCCTTTTGGTATTATTATTCCCTAGGTTAAAAACTATTTCTTTTTAGATTTCCTTCCCTAGGTATATCATTAATCTCCTTTAGAATTATTATCATTTCTTAAATCAAATCAATATTAA
>APFE030287584.1:169094-185841 GCA_000404065.3 Pinus taeda | reverse complement strand
TTATTAATTCAGCC
Organism: Pinus taeda; assembly: GCA_000404065.3. Taxonomy (NCBI): domain Eukaryota; kingdom Viridiplantae; phylum Streptophyta; class Pinopsida; order Pinales; family Pinaceae; genus Pinus; species Pinus taeda. Next base: position 185,827 of record APFE030287584.1, on the reverse strand, counting down.
GACATGTTTGGTATTCCAAAAATTTTCCATCCTCATATCTATTTATTACCTCTCCGCTGCTCTTCTGTCATCATCATTCTCTCATCCTGAAGATGGATCCCACTTGGGATTCGAAACGTTGGTTCAAAAATGATAAAATTGTGGATTCTCCGGTCAATTATTCAATTGATATAGTACTGGTCCCACCAAACCACCAGTAATTGAGACTTTTTAAACCAAAATTTAAACAGAAATAAATAACATTATGTATAAATAAGTATTAATTTATGTCCAAAAATCACCCATACTTTGATTGGGCCCACAACTGTCCATAAATAGTATTTTACTACTTAATACTGCAAAACATATTGACCCAAGTAGAAAACAGCTAAAGCCATAAAGGCTTCCAAACTGGTCTATTCCAGATGTACAAAAGAGCAGTCACTTCAACCCCCACTCATCAGAACTGCAACTTTACATCCCAAATAAATATGCCTACCTGCACATAACAAAAGGGAATGTATGTCAGCATAACTGTTGTGTTGTTCAACAACTAAACACCCTATGTTCAATAAATGACACCCAACCCAATAGCATTTAAACCCAATTTGTTCAATAAATGACACCCAACTCACTCTATTTCTCATTAAAATAGATCAAAGCACATGGATCAACAAATAACCAATTCCCAACCATTAGATCACATCAAATTAAATCCATACCACACATTCAAAGAAGCCATTGCAATCCATTGCATCCATGTCCACCAATTAAATTCAAGTCCCCAAAACTATAAAAGAAGTCCACCCACTGTTGAAGTTGCATCTTATGCTTTCAAACTATTCAGCAAACTTGAAGACAACATCACAAAACAATGGCCAATATATCCAAGTTAATTATATGAATTGCAACTCATTCTTCTTACAGTTCTGTTTTCATTGTTTTCATTTATCAGATTTCTTACATGGTCTGTCTGGCCATAACTGCTAGAAGGATACCTGGATGGTTTCACAAACAGCCATTGAAAGTCGTTGTTCTTATAGTTATGTCCATAGGATTACAATTAACCTTTTTTATACAGTTACAGTTACCCTTTTTTATACAGTTACAGTTAACCTTTTTTATACAGAGTTTATAGTCACAGTTAACCTTTTTTATACAGAGTTTATGTATGTGTTCTACCTTATTATGGCTACACTTATTCGATCATCAGCTTCATAGTGATTACAGCTTACATATCACAGAGGTTACGTATGTCGTGTTAGCACTGTAGTCACAACTTGTTTAGCTTACAGGAATAGAACCTTAGCTTACAGGAATTGAACCTATTGAATATAGTCGTATCCATCTAATCAACATCTAATCAACGTCACAACTTGTTTAGCTTACAGGAATTGAACCTTAGCTTACAAGAATTATTCGATCATCAGCTTCATAGTGATTACAACTTACATATCACAGAGGTTACGTATGTCGTGTTAGTATTGTAGTCACAGCTTGTTTAGCTTACAGGAATTGAACCTTACCTTATAGGAATTGAACCTATTGAATACAGTCGTATCCATCTAATCAACGCCACAACTTGTTTAGCTTACAGGAATTGAACCTATTGAATACAGTCGTATCCATCTAATCAACCAACTTGGTCATAGCTCTGATTACATCTTATGCTTAAAACGTGTTGTTTTTTGTATGTTGAATATGGATATGCTTACCTTATGAACTATGATGAAACGATACAAGCTCTGATCATAGCCTAAGTTGAGCAATTGTTTAGTGATACTAATAAAGCTTGCGACTAGTGATAAGGAACATGTATTACTAAGGGTCTGTGTTTCTTACATGTTACGATAGTGTTAATTAGGGATATACCTATACATAATACTTATAAGTTAGAACAGGTATACTAGTATGATTACAGTCAGAGTACTGGAACTGATGAAACTCGTGTATCTTACTTAATACGTGATCTAGTATGAAGCTAAGTTGTATAAGCTATATATCATAATACATTGAACAAAGGTATGTATCATATTCAATGGATCTCATTCATCTTATCAGTAGTAAGCTTTATACACTAAAAAGCTAGTATTAGTATCTGAGCATGGTTTCAGTTCACCCTTATCTATGAATGAGCTAGAACAAAGCTCTGTATAATTACATATGTTATATCTATATTAAAGTTGAATCCAGTCTATCAGGGAGATAACCAACCTGTGATACACATACTTTATCATATCTATACATGTATTTCTTAGGTTAGTACTGATAGGTCAACCTTTAGATGATGTTACTTATAAAATATATGTGCTATTATTTATTCCAAGTGTAATGAGAATGAGCCAAGCAAGTGATTAGGTAAAAAAGCATGGTTAATACCTACTTATTACCTGTATTCCCTAATCTTTAACAAATATAAGGAGAATGACATAATTCATACATGTTTACATACCTCATTGGTTTAGCTGTATAAAGTTGTTGAAAGTAAATGGAAAAAAGCTGTTGAAAGTAAATGGAAAATGATATTTGAAACAACTATCATAGAATCTACTTGAATGCATATAAAAGTTGCTAGATTGATGAACTATGGATTTACTTGGAATGACATTTGCAAAATTTTGACACTGCCCTATGGAAGTGAAACATCTACTCTCATTATGAAAACAATAACATACATGTTGATAATTTCCTGTAATAGAGGAAAAGTATTTTTGCAGAAGTAATAAAGCATAATTTGACATATATTCTACTGTATAAATGCATGCAATAATTTTACAAGTTGTTGCATATATGGCAAAAGGAAGTTACTCTGCTCGTACAAGGAGAAGTGGCAGGAGAGTGACAAGGGGTGCGCAGCTGCGATGCACATCGTCTGATGATGACAGGCCAGCTCATGTCAATGTCGTCAATGCACCAGGGAACATTGTTGAAGATGACCATGCGACAGCCGCTGATGTTAACACACCATCAGCCACATAACCACCATCAACAATAGTCCAAGGGGAAAGCTCAACTAAAAAGATCAGTGCTATAAGAGGATGGACAAAAGAACAAATGTTAGTTTCAATTGACGACATAGAGTTTAATGGATACTCAGTTCAGGCATCTGCAAAAAAACATGGTATTCCTCCCTCATCAATACATTATTGGATAAATGGACTGACTCATACAAAACGTAGAGGGCCTCTTACAGTTATGACTGAGGAGGAGGAGGCCGAGGTGGTTGAGTGGTGTAAAGAGATGGCCCAACTAGGAAATGGGCTAGAGTTGATACAACTCAAATCAACAGTTTCTCAAATCTGTCAAGGGAGGCCAAACCCATTCAAAGATGGGTTTCTTGGTAAATCATAGTGATTTGGGTTTAAAATAAGGCATCCAGAACTTGTATTGCGTACAACTGAGGGCCTTGACAGAGACAGAGCATTAAATTTGCACCCCGCAGTTGTGCAAAAGTTCTATGACACACTTTCTATGATAAACATTCTTATGGAGCAGACCATATATGGAACTGTGATGAAACAGGTTTACAGGCAGGGAGGAATTGTGGCATGTGGATAATTGCCAAGAGAGGGAGCCGAAATGTACCAAAGATTTTGCCCAAGAGCAGGGAGTGGATAACTATTTTATGTTGTGTTAATGCAATTGGTACTTCAATCCCAGGATTTTATCTATTCAAAGGTAAAAATCAACTGTAAAACTATATACAGAACTGCGAACCAAGTGCATGCATGGCTGCACATCCCCATGCATGGATGACTAAAGAACTGTTTCTAAGTTGGCTTTTTCACTTTGCTGCATCGGTACCAGGTGGCGTCTCGCCTAATAACAGACACCTTTTGATATTAGATGGCCATTGGAGCCACATGGTTGTACAAACAATTGAGGAAGCAAAAAATTTAGGGATCGACCTGTTGACATTGCCCGCTCATACCACTCATAGGCTGCAACCCCTTGATGTTAGTGTGTTTGGCCCTTCAAGAACTATTTCAGGTCAGAGCGTGCTGCATGGATGGCAAAGAATCCAGGGGTTGAGGTGAAAAGGTTTGAGCTAGCAGAGCTTGCAAGTAAAGCTTTTAAAAGGGCTTTGACACCATCAAATATCAAGGCTGGCTTTAGGAGGACAGGAATCTGGCCATTGAACTATGATGCTCTTATGCATGATACTGGTTGTAGCCAAGCATTTCATGTGGATGGTCAGGAAAAAGGGAATGTCCAAACAGGTGTTGAAGTGCAATTAGTAGATGACCAAGATGATGTTGTTGCAGCTAGTAATATGATTTCCCTGTCTCAAGGACACTTATATGTTGAAGATGATGAAACTGTATGTGAAACACAATATAACAATGAACAAATTCCTAGTAACATGGAGATTGTTCCACCAACTCAAGAACATGAAATTCCTGTTGCTAATATTGCTAATGATATTGTTGAACGTGCAGTTGACAATGACCAATTGACATTGCTAATCCAAGTAACCCCACCTTCATGGCTAGCAGAAGCAATGATCAATATGAATGCACATACTATCTCAGCAACCAATGAAGAAAGCATGAACATGCCCTCACAACCAGCAGAATTGAACAGTGAAATTGTTTATTTTTTTGTGGACAATAGATCCAGGGAAGAAGATGAAGGACATAATGAGGCATAAAATGAAGATAATGATATGGTTCAATCAGTTCCAACAGATATTGAAAGGGAAGTACCAAGCAATGACATGCAGGTGGGAGGGGTGGAGAAGACACTTGGACGCTTCCTAAATCTACCAGTGGAGAGGGTATCAATGAAAAAAAAGCAAGGTGCACCGGGGAGTCTTCGTCTAGGCCGAAGCTCACAGTTACTCACCTCAGAGGACTATATAAACCTGTTAGTTGAGTCAAAAAAAATAAAATAATAATAATAATATTTGAAATGCAAGAATGAAAACAGAAAAAGAAGGATATAGTCAAGGAGAAGAAGGCAACAAGGATTGTTGCAGCACAACGTCGAGTAGAAGAAAGGATTGAAAGAGATAAAGCAAGGCAAGTTAAGGACCAACAAAAGCAAATGGTAAGATAGGAAAAGGAAAAACGAAAGGCACAACAAATTCTTGAAAAGGAACAAGGGATGATCAATGATACAAGAATAGCTTACGAAACTAGGATTATTTCAAACTCATTGGACTCCATTGCAGATAATACACCATTATTCGAAGATCTCATAAACATTCAAGTGCCCCACTATCAAACTGAGGGTTTACCCACTTGCCTTGTTCCTACCAGAGCTGGTGTCAATTCTCTGTATGCTCATTACACACCTCCACTTAATGCAAGGGTTAGTAGTGCAAATGTGAGGTATGGGTACTCAATACCTCCATGGTTGGAAGCTACAAATTGGAATCAATCCTATGGCATCAATCAACCATTTCCTAATCAGCCCTTAACTGGTAGGCCAACCTCCCTGGCTCAAGAAGGTAACTCGGGGAGTTTTGGCACTCAAGATTCTCAGGGCCATAAAGAATAGGGGTGTCATATGTTTTTGGTTCTAACCACATTATGATGTGGATTTTGGATGGATTGTATCTTTTTCTTGGCACAGAAACATTTTGGCTTACAACACTAGATTGTATCTTTTTCATGTCACAAAAATATTTTGGCTTACAACACTAGATTGTATCTTTTTCTTGTCCCAAGAAATATTTTGGCTAACAACCTAGTAGTGATTTCTTGTGGCAACCTAACTGTGTGTTGATAAGAAATTTTCAATGGAATATATCTTTCTGTAAAATATTAATTATGATAAAACTATTTCTATAAGTTATTCTGTGCGCCCTCCCCGCCACGTCAGAAAACCACACGTAAAAGCACATGGAGTCGGTACGACACCTATCCACCGTGGAGCTCATGTGTTGGCCATCATATCATCACATAAAACTTTGTGTTCGTGCCATTTCACAGGTTTGTTTGGGGTCATTGCTGCGATTTTTGGGAATTCAATAATAACATTTCAAGCTGCATATGAAAAAGGCTAAATACAGAAATCAAATGACCAGACAGTCTTATTATGATTTAGAGCACTCATTATCAAGTTGAGTATGAAAAAGGCTAAATACAAAAATCAATGAGGAGGCAATCTACCTCATAATAAGTTTTATTAAATGTGAAAAAGCCGCTAATAATTTTATTCATTGAGGGGACACTTGAGAAATTGAGAGCACTCAATATCAAGTTGCATATGAAAAAGGCTAAATACATAAATCAAATGACCATACAATCTTATTATGATTGAGAGCACTCATTATCAAGTTGAGTATGAAAAAGGCTAAATACAGAAATCAATGAGGAGGCAATCTACCTCATAATAAGTTTTATTAAATGTGAAAAAGCCACTAATAATTTTATTCATTGAGGGGACACTTGAGAAATTGAGAGCACTCATTATCAAGTTGCTCTCATTATCAAGTTGAGTATGAAAAAGGCTAAATAAGTGGACCGTTATCTAAAGGAACATCATTCAACTTGATAGCTCATGCTTCAACCATAATGCTTACAAAGCAATTTCTACCCATTGTATTCTGTAATAGCTAGTCAGTGAACCCCAAGACAGGTTGGAAATAGAGACTACTTCAGATATTCACACAATGAGTAAACTATTATATCATATACTAATATACATTAGAACTTTGAAGTGAACAACTGAATCAGCGGGACCTAGGAATAAGTCATATTTTCTCATTTACATGATCCACATCCTTAATTAAATTAAAATGAAAAGTAAGGCCACTGAATGTGCAAGCCCCATTCTTGGGAGCAATTGGAGGGATGACGTTGTTCGCTGGAAGTGAAGGAGGGAGAAGTATATCTTTGTCCACTCAACTCCCTCACAATCAGATGGAAACCCTGAGACAAATACTCTTGATCATCCCGTATTGAACATACTTTCGATTTCTATATGTGGTTCCATATTAATATGTCTCGGTTCTTCTACTTAGTGGACAGTTCGCACCTCAATGACCCAATGGCTAGACAGTTCGAACCTCAATGGCCCAATGGCTTTTCATGTGGCCAATAAATTTTGACATCAGATGTTAGGAGAGATGGGTTTGACACTCAACCCATTAATATTTGGATGATATTTTCTCTAAGAGCATTTTATACATTGTATTTTTTATGCCTTCGATCTCAACATTGAAGGCATCAAATTTGCAGCATTGTACAAAGCTCTAAACTCAATTATGGCTCCAATAAGTGGACCGTTATCTAAAGGAACATCATTCAACTTGATAGCTCATGCTTCAACCATAATGCTTACAAAGCAATTTCTACCCATTGTATTCTGTAATAGCTAGTCGGTGAACCCCAAGATGGGTTGCAAACAGAGACTACTTCAGATATTCACATAATGAGTAAACTATTATATCATATACTAATATACATTAGAACTTTGAAGTGAACAACTGAATCAGCGGGACCTAGGAATAAGTCATATTTGCTCATTTACAGGATCCACATCCCTAATTAAATTAAAATGAAAAGTAAGGCCACTGAATGTGCAAGCCCCATTCTTGGGAACAATTGGAGAGACGTTGTTCGCTGGAAGTGAAGGAGGGAGAAGTATATCTTTGTCCACTCAACTCCCTCACAATCAAATGGAAACCCTGAGACAGATACTCTTGATCATCCCGTATTGAAAATTCTTTCGATTTCTATATGTGGTTCCATATTAATTTGTCTTGGTTCTTCTACTTAGTGGACAGTTCGCACCTTAATGGCTCAATGGCTAGACAGTTCGAACCTCAATGGCTCAATGGCTTTTCATGTGGCCAATAAATTTTGACATCAGATGTTAGGAGAGATGGGTTTGACACTCAACCCATTAATCTTTGGATGATCTTTTCTCTAAGAGCATTTTATACATTGCATTTTTTATGCCTTCGATCTCAACATTGAAAGCATCAAATTTCCAACACTGTACAAAGCTCTAAACTCACTTATGGCTCCAATAAGTGGACCGTTATCTAAAGGAACATCATTCAACTTGATAGCTCATGCTTCAACCATAATGCTTACAAAGCAATTTCTACCCATTGTATTCTATAATAGCTAGTCAGTGAACCCCAAGACGGGCTGGAAACATAGACTACTTCAGATATTCACACAATGAGTAAACTATTATATCATATACTAATATACATTAGAACTTTTAAGTGAACAACTGAATCAGCGGGACCTAGGAATAAGTCATTTTTGCTCATTTACAGGATCCACATCCCTAATTAAATTAAAATGAAAAGTAAGGCCACTGAATGTGAAAGCCCCATTCTTGGGAGCAATTGGAGGGATGACGTTGTTCGCTGGAAGTGAAGGAGGGAGAAGTATAGCTTTGTCCACTCAACTCCCTCACAATCAGATGGAAACCCCGAGACAGATACTCTTGATCATCTCGTATTGAACATTCTTTCGATTTCTATATGTGGTTCCATATTAATATGTTTCGGTTCTTCTACTTAGTGGATAGTTCACACCTCAATGGTTCAATGGCTAGACAGTTCGAACCTCAATGGCTCAATGGATTTTCATGTGGCCAATAAATTTTGACATCAGATGTTAGGAGAGACGGGTTTGACACTCAACCCATTAATCTTTGGATGATCTTTTCTCTAAGAGCATTTTATACATTGTATTTTTTATGCCTTCTATCTCAACATTGAAGGCATCAAATTTGCAGCACTGTACAAAGCTCTAAACTCACTTATGGCTCCAATAAGTGGACCATTATCTAAAGGAACATCATTCAACTTGATAGCTCATGCTTCAACCATAATGCTTACAAAGCAATTTGTACGCATTGTATTCTGTAATAGCTAGTCAGTGAACCCCAAGACAGGCTGGAAACAGAGACTACTTCAGATATTCACGCAATGAGTAAACTATTATATCATATACTAATATACATTAGAACTTTGAATTGAACAACTGAATCAGCGGGACCTAGGAATAAGTCATATTTGCTCATTTACAGGATCCACATCCCCAATTAGATTAAAATGAAAAGTAAGGCCACTGAATGTGCAAGCCCCATTCTTGGGAGCAATTGGAGGGATGACGTTGTTCGCTGGAAGTGAAGGAGGGAGAAGTATAGCTTTGTCCACTCAACTCCCTCACAATCAGATGGAAACCCTGAGACAAATACTCTTGATCATCCCGTATTGAACATTCTTTAGATTTCTATATGTGGTTCCATATTAATATGTCTCGGTTCTTCTACTTAGTGGACGGTTCGCACCTCAATGGCTCAATGGCTAGATAGTTTGAACCTCAATGGCTCAATGGCTTTTCATGTGGCCAATAAATTTTGACATCAGATGTTAGGAGAATAAAAGTCACTGATAGAGTAAGGTTTTATCGTTGGACCCCGAGAAGGGTTAGTTATTGAAATGCATTTTATGTATGAGAACATAATTCATTACTAAAAATATTTATTCTCTTATCTCTGTAACCATCAGTAACTGGTTTTGGAATCGACTGTAAAATGTGTGAACTCCTTTTTTTATTTTCAGAGAAAAAAGCATCACAAATTATGTTGACAATATAAACAACATCATAAGATACGAAAGGGTGGCATATGAAAACCAATGTCCGAGACATCTCGAAGAAAGGCAAATGTCAGAGGTCTAAAAAGGAACCATGTACAGAAAGACAAATACATCAGCATGGAAACAAAAAGGACTGTGTATACAGGATATCCATATTGCAAAACATATACATCAGGTTCAGGAAAATAGCAAAAAGCACCAATAAAAGTCACTGATACAGTAAGGTTTTATCGTTGGACCCCGAGAAGGGTTAGTTATTGAAATGCATTTTATGTATGAGAACATAATTCATTACTAAAAATATTTATTCTCTTATCTCTGTAACCATCAGTAACCGGTTTTGGAATCGACTGTAAAATGTGTGAACTCCTTTTTTATTTTCAGAGAAAAAAGCATCACGGATTATATTAACAATATAAAAAACATCATTAGATACAAAAGGGTGGCATATGACAGCCATTGTCCGAGACATCTCGAGGAAAGGCAAATGTCAGAGGTCCGAAAAGGCACCATGTACAGAAAGAAAAATACATCAGCATGGAAACAAAAAGGACTGTGTATACAGGATATCCATATTGCAAAACATATCCAAATTAGTCAATTCAGAGCAGCGACAGAGGGTTTCGAGGCTTCATTTCAAATACAAAGAGTGAATTTCCTGACAGAAGCTTTCACGGACGAGGTGAAGACAAGTTATGCAAGTCAATTGAGAGCAGCGACAGAGGGTTTCGAGGGTTTCTTTGGCGTCATTGTTGTGATGTTCCATTTTCCCTTTGTCTTTCTGCTCGGGGCCGGTTGTGGGGCGAAGCCCTCCACCGAGGATGGCATGGGACGACCGAGGATAGCACGGGACGGCCTAGGAGAATAGCGAAAACAACAAAAATAATAGCGAGGGCACGGGATGGCCTAGGATAACAGCGAAAACAACAAAACTAATAGCGAAAACAACGAAATTTCAAATAAACCGTAAACCTTCAACAACAAACAGCATCAAAATATCCCATAAACCCTAAACCCTCAAAAAAAGGCCATAAAATGCCATAGAAAGGTTACAAAATATCCAAAACTAGAGATGCTTGTGTTGAAAAACACAGAGAATGCTGGTAGGATTAAAATCCTACCGGATACATGGTCACCGACCTTCCCCACCTTCCCCGGAGCTCGCCAACCTGCAACGACCTTTTCCACACCTGCAACGAGAAGAAAATATATATTAGGGAATAGAAAACCACAAAAAAACCACCACAAAACAACAATTAACAACAAAACACCATTTTACCTCGAGCTTAGTAAAACAGCGACCGACTCCTCCCCAAACAACAAAATCTCCGAAAAAGACCAGCAACAGAGAAGTGCTAAACAACCGGGGTTTAGGGTCAACCAAGAAATCCAGGCGGAACAGCAGAAGAAAAGCAGAAGCATTGTGCGAACAACAAACCCTGAAACTCCTGCAAACATTTCAACCAGCACCTGCATACCAGGCGAAGCGCGCAGGTCCACAAACCCTGTCAACTGAACAAACGCCTCAAACAACACAGGAATAAACGACGAAGCACGCAGGTTCTGGGTTCGTCCCGTGCCATCTTCGGCGGGGGCTTCGCCCAACAACCGGCCCCAAGCAAAAAGACAGGGAAAATATAACATCGCAGCAATGACCCCAAACGAACTCGTGAAATGGCGCGAACACATACATTTATGGTTGGATACGGTAGCCAACACATGGAGCTCCATGGTGGACAGGTGTCGTACCGGCTCCATGTGCTTTTACGCATGGTTTTCTGACGTGGCGGGGAGGGCACACATGTAATGGCGACCCTCCCCTAAATATAAATATTTTTCTTTTAATTTGATTTTTTTTTAAGAACAAAACTGCTATCAGGGCTTGCAGTTATGAGGCAGGACGTGCAGCTGAAAAAATAAATTAGCGCATTTAAAATTTTATAAAATAGATTTGAATTTTATATTCGCATTTAATATTGATAATTTAATTTAACTATGCATTTCTTCTTATTAGTCCCTGCCGTAGGCCCGTTTGGGACTATAGTAATTGATATCGGTGATGTTAGTATTAATTGAGGTGTTATGGCTGATGTTAGTATTAATTGAAGTGCTTGTCTATTCTGTAGATCAGGTATAAACTTTTTAAGCACATATTATTTTACTATCTTATTTAGTCTATTCCCGAGGCAGGGAGGGAAAAGCATAGATTATTTTTTATTTGTTTCAATTTTCAAATTGCTCATAAATGCTAATTAAATTAATGTTGGCATTAGTCCAAGACATTAAGAAAACATTAAATGGCAACTGATGAAAAACATAATTGTACATATAGCATATCTCTGAAGAACATGTACATATAACATATCTCCGATAACCAGCACGCCACAACACAACACATGTCTCTCTCACGCCACAACACATCTCTATCATTGATAACTCCCTGGCAGCACATGTTGCTAGCTAGACCTAAACTACATGGAGTTGCACAGTACATGCTGCTGGACCAAATGGCCGCTACATGTCATCTCATCTCTTGATGAAAATTGAAGAATGCGACAGTATTGCTCACGCTATAGTCTTTCGACAATGGAGTTCTCAGGTAGGTATAGTGCGGTGTCTTTCGCCACCGCCTTAATACCTTACCTGCAGGTTATTTATTGAACAAGAAGGATTTATTGAGAATGATGAGGAGTCGAGAAATGGCAAACGTCAGGTAAGGTTTCACAACAGTGTGCTTGAATAAAGCAAGCTAGGGCTATAATGATGGAAAGGCGGCATGACAGAACGCATAAACACTGGTTCAAGTGGTGACTCCAACTCACATCAGGAAAGGAATGGAAGGCAACTACCATTAGTGAAATAATAAGGTAAAAAAGCCTACCATTAGTGAAATAATAAGGTAAAAAACAAACTTACTTGGTTTATGATGAATTATAGTATCTGAATTCTTCAAGAAGATAAATATTTTTGTCATCCCTCTCTGATAGAGTCAGCAACATTCTCTCATAGAGAGAGTTAGCAACATTCATAGAGAGATCAGGGTTTGATCCAGGTAATGCTTTCCCTGTTGCTCACCATTTTACCCAGCATTAAGCAAAAACTTATCCAGCTGCAATAGATTAGGTTGACGCATATGTCCATCCATCAAAATTTGATGCCATATGCGTCGATTTTCTTTTACTTTGTGCCATTGCCGAGGCAAACACTGGAGTGTACACCTGACCCGGCCACCAGGAATGAGATTTCACCTTTACCCAGACCATGTCTCCTCACGAAATTTCGAGGTCTTTCCCTCCTTCAGAGCAATAATTTTCTTTAGAATCCTGCCCTCTTTGACACCAATAATGTTCTTTAAAGGAGTATTATCATCAATTGTGTTTCTGGATCAAAATTTTCCCTCTTGGTATATTGTCCTTGTGGTCATCGATCCCAATATTGTCATGGTCGTCATCAGTGCCTGAACAAGATGATTGCAAACTAGGCTTATCGACCCTGCCTTTATTATTCTCCATAAGCCTGGCCTCCAGCGACATCATTTCTCCACCACCCAAGCTCTAGCTCTCAAGCATTATGACCCCTCCAGAAAGCCTAGATTTATCATTTTTCCACATCAACATTTGTAACGTTACATTCTCTGCATCAACCTCGTTTGCGGACTGTTGGTGTTTGTAGACAAAAAAATCTTTGTGGATAGGGAGGATCCATTTCATAAGAGGAGATCTATGTGTTTGCGAACAACAAATGCTTGGCGGATATGTAGATCCATTTCATAAGTAGGATCCAAGCCAAATGAAGAGTCTCATCTTGGAGCCGAAGTCTAAAGATCTAAAAGGGGCAACCACTTGGTTGTTATTGGAGCTGAAGGCCGAAGATCTGGAAGGAGTTGTTGCATGCAAAAGCCACTTTATCACGCCCCCAACTCTTTTTTTCTTAAGTTGAGCGGGTGCGGCACCGCCTAAACGACTCACTGTTTCCATGGTTAAGTGTTTTACGAACTACGCCTTCACTTTCAATAAAAACTTCACTTGTTAAATTATAATGTGCGGAATTCCATTATAACATACATGATAAACATAAACGAGAACAACAACAATCCATGTATAGAAAATCTTTTTATTATAAGTAGAAATTTTACAACATGACCGGGAGTCTACGCTCAACCGGCGTTTTACAACAAGGCGGGCGCCCGCCCGTGCAAGAGCGCACGGCGGTCTGCCCGAACCTTACCCAATATACAACAAGAGCATTTGCCCGAACGATGGGCGCGCCGTGCCACCGTGCACGCCCAACTCCAATACAACCAACGCTCGGCGCTACACGACGTTCACCTCCAACGATGGGCGGGCGGGTCACCCACGCCCTCGCCCGATCGTTCACCCGACGGGCTGGCGAGCGTACCCACGCCCTGTGTTCTGGCTCTACCGCGCTTCACCGTCAACCGCAATGCCAAGTCTAGCCGCACGACCGGCGGGCGCATGCCTCCTATGCGACCTGCAGTACTCCTCCTCGCCTCCCCTACTTCGCACTAAGACTTGTGCGTGTAGAGCGATGAGATTCTGCTCTCCAATCACCAACTCGTCCATTGGTTTATACGATATGCTGGAGCGGGTAAATGCTTGGCTGACCCACCATCCGTCGTTGCCCAACTTCGCACGCCATCGCCCGGTGTGAGGTCGGCCCGCCCATCGTGCGGGACCACCCACCCGAGGCGCCCATCGTGTAAGGTCTGCCTACGTCGGCTCGTCGGTTGGCTTTGCCCAGCTCGCCATATAAACATGCGATGCACTCTCCATAACGGTCCACTCAGTCGCGTTTCTTGGAGCGCTCGCCATACTTAGTCGCATTTTCGCTCAGTGAGGGGCGCGCGCCCGTGCTGAGGCACCAAGGCGGTACATCCTCCCCCATTGGAAATCATTGTCGCCCTCGACAATCCTCCACGTCTAAGTACTCTCCGCTCAAATCTCGCAATCTTCCTCTTCCATCTCCACAGTGAGTCCTCCGATTCCCAACTCTCCTCTTCCGATGCTTCCTTCCATCTGACAAGGTACTCCCGTTTTTGGTGGCAACCAATCCCTATAGTTCTGAAGTCCAAAATATTCTCCAACTCCAAGCCTGGTTTGTCCAGTATCCCAGCTGGTCCTCTTGGCGGTTCAGCTCTCTCTGGATGGTCTGAATCAAGCCTGCATCTCTTCAACTGACTCACATGAAAAACTAGATGTTTCATGTGCATATGGTGCGGAAGCTCCAACTTGTAAGCAACCTCCCCCACTCGCTTCTCCACACGAAATGGTCCCTCATACTTCCGTGTCAGTTTGGCGGCCGTCCCCTTGGCTGGCTGAAACTGCTCTCCAGTAATCCTGACAAACACCATATCTCCCACATTGAACTGCACATCTTGTCTTCCCCGATCATCATTCTTCTTCATTCTCCTTGCAGCATCGTGCAAGCACAACCGTGCCAACTCCAAGGTCTCCTCCCAAGCCTTCATGAACCTCTTCGCATGAGAACTCCTCATACGTCCTGTAGTCTCAACGGTGTGCGGAGCAACCGGCATCTGTCCATTCAGCAACTCAAATGGATTGTACCCCGTCGCAGAACTCTTTTGAATATTGTAGCTAAACTGAGCAATATCCAAGAGTTCAGGCCAATTCTTCTGATCAGTCGTGACATAATGTCTCAAGTAGTCCTCCAGCAATGCGTTGATACGCTCGATCTGCCCATCTCTCTGTGGATGGTAACTCGAACTCATCAACAACTCTATCCCAACTAACTTGAACAATGTCGTCCAAAATCTCCCTGTAAATCGTGGATCTCTATCCAATACGATACTCAACGACATCCCCCAATACTTCACCACGTTCTTAAAGAACAACTCGGCAGTACGCTCAGCTCCACATGGTATCTTTGTCGGAACAAAGACAACATACTTGGAAAAAC
This sequence comes from Pinus taeda, assembly GCA_000404065.3. NCBI lineage: Eukaryota > Viridiplantae > Streptophyta > Pinopsida > Pinales > Pinaceae > Pinus > Pinus taeda. The sequence continues at coordinate 170,337 of APFE030287584.1, read as the reverse complement.
GATGATCCAGGTGGATGTTGGTGGCCACCCACCTATCCCATTTGGACCCCCACAACTGTCTCTTTCAGTGTTTTCAGTTTCCTAAATTGTAGCACAGTTTACTATTTTTAGCATTTTTTCGGGTCCTAAACTTCCGAAGCCGTTTTGAGGCCCTAAACGACGTTTTTTGGGAAATCTGGGGGCAACATGGGTCCATGTACCCATGTTGCGCTTCCCAAAGTGGTAGTTCTCGGATAGATCTTTCTAACGAGCTATCATACACGTCAAATGGAGATCGTATGCCAAAGTACGACCCCGGAAATTGATGTACCAATTTACCCAAAACGGGGCCCACAATTTGGCGTTTCATCTTCTAGGGTTAGGTTTTGGAATGTGAAGGGTTTTCCATTGTTTCTCAACAATAAATAGGCCTTCGAGCCTCATTGTAACACAGTTCGGAACAGTTCATAGGCATGTAGTGACCACATCTCTTCTCAGAGATAAGCTACCATCGCCCTAGCTGGTTTATTTCCATTTCTGGTTGTAAGCATATTTCAGTATTTTCCATTAATGAAATGAAGCATTATTTCCGCTGCATCTTTGTGTATATGGTTATCTCTGTATTTTATTGCGTTCCTGTTTAAATCCGGATCAGTGGTATCAAAGCGGTCTACTTTTTCTCGGTTTTCTTTGCATGTCCCCAACGAGGTCAGGATATAAAGAGTTAGGGCTTGGACTGGTCGAACCTTTGCAAGACCAGCCTCGCAAATCCCGACGGCCTCCCATGACGGATGAGAAGAAAGACGAGGGGGCAGGAGATCCTATCAAAATCTTGCTCGAAGAAGTCCTTGAGCAGCAAAGGAACGCGATGATGGATAACTTTGTGCAGATTCTTCAGCGGCTACCTAGAGGTGATGCATCGACTTCCAGCGGCTACTCTGGAAATGCCACGCCCTTTAAGGTACAAGTTAATTTTGAAATCCCCATCTTCGAGGGTAAAATAGACGCAGATGCCGTAGATAAATAAATATGCTAGATGGGTATTTCTCTGTTCATGAATTTTCAAGTCGGAAAAGATTGTTTTCGCTCTTCTCAAAGCAGCCCCCCACGTCAAGGACTGGTGGGAAACCTACTGCGAGCAGAAGGATGAAAGTACAGGCTCGTTATTTTCAACCGCACCCACTTGGAATGACTTCCGGGATGCCATCAAGGAGCAGTACTACCCTGTCAAAAGCTATGAGGACAAATACATCAGATGGACCAC
>APFE030287584.1:110187-125916 GCA_000404065.3 Pinus taeda | reverse complement strand
AAAGCTGACATAATAATAATAATGTAAGGGCACAATAATAACAATAGTGGGCTTCTATGGGGCACAATGGTAACAATATGGGCACTACATGGATACATGAATATAATAAGTGGGTTGTACTAATAACAATAACGGGTTACACTAGTAGTATAAGGGCCTAACACTCTAACATCTCAATGCCTAGGATAGGAGGGTAAGTAGTTGGAGGACCTATATGATTATGGAATCTATAAGGTATCTACCATTTATTTAGCTTTGTGATTATGTGCAATATGATGATAAGTAGTTGGAGGAACTATATGATTATGGAATATATAAGGTCTCTACCATTTATTTAGATTTGTGGTTATGTGATTATGGGGCTGAGAGGGCGATTTTGTGTTATGTCTTCTTCCATTAGGGATAATCCCTATGGTACCAATCTTGTATATTGTTAAGAAATTGGATGAAATGCTAACTTTGAAGATCAAGTACTAGAAGGTAAATGAGTTCACTTTATTACTTAAATTTGAGGTAGTAATATGTAGGCTTAGTGAATTTTGGCTATGATTGGTAATGTTACATGAATAGATATATTCTAACTAGACTTGGAACCATGTGATCCTATTGTGCTATAAAGTATTTTTTCCTTGTACAATTTTATTTTCATGATGGTTACCATAGAATATTTGATGATTGTATCCAAAATACTAGTTTGATTCAATATCTCTAATACAACTCTTACTTCTGATTCCCTTAACGTTTAATGGTATTAGAAACATTTTGACCATTTTTTTAAAGTATGGTGATTCATTATTAATTGTTCATTAATGCAAGCATTTGTGTCAATATTGACTTTTGTAAAAGTTTTCAAAACTAAATCTTGTTGAAACATGAAAATTTTAAATAAATTTATTGTTATGAAATACTACTTTTAATAATTAACACTATCATTATCATTAAAAAGGTTGTCACTTATTAAAAATATATATCTTAATGTTATAAATCATCCTAGGAAAAAAGAAAAGGAATAGTCTTTTAAACATAAAACTAGACAACCATATGATCTTCATTTTTAGAATGTTCAAAAAAAAATTAGGTTTTCCCCTTTATAACTTTAGAAAGACAATAAAGAAAACATAATGACATGACATAGAGAATAGAGACATTCGCATGAAAATAAATATGGAAAATTCCCCTTATAAAATTTAATCCTAAATAATATTCCCACTAAAAAATTAGAAATATATATAAAAATAAAAAAAAATTAATTTTAATAAAAAAATATATTTAAAAAAAAATTCAAAAATACATAATAAACTATATCTTATACATTCCCTTATTAAAAAAAAAAAAGAAAAAATTAAACTATTGTTTTAACATTAAAATATATTAAATATTTATAAATTATTTAATTAACCTATTATATATGATGAATTATTACTACTATTATTATAATTATATTTTATTTAAATTATAATTATATTTCGTAAGTAAAATTTATATATATGAATTATCTCAGAAACCAATGAAATAAAATAAAAATAAAATATGTTATTTAAAAAAATATCACAGTTCGAAATCTGTGCAGTTCTTCCACAGGAGTGTGATTAATTAAAATATATATTGAAAACAATACTCCGACCTTCCCACGTGAAGGCACGTGAAAAGTTCTTTATACCTCGAGCCCCCGCTGAAGGGCTTCAGGACAAGCAGTAGTCTATAACGCGACTTTTTGAAAGCCTTTCTGGCGGATTTTTCTGGTCAAAATCCGGCAGCAATTCATTGGAATCCCAAGTTTGATAGCTAGTTTCTGCACAATCAATGGCTCCCAGGGGTTTTTCAAGGCGCTGAATCTAAATATGCAATTAAAAAACCATTTTAACTGCTAAAAATCAAGATTTAACCTCATTTCTTCCGCCGGATTCCATCACCGGAATCTCCAAAAAGTCGCATTATAGACAACTCCTAAGGACAATACGACCTGTCAGATGCGTCCCGGTTTAGTTTTCCGGCTGCAGGATTTTCCGGTGAAAATTATTTTTATAATCAACGTTAACTGCGTTCGTCAATGTAAACGGAGACAAATAAATGAGTCCAAACAACCACGTCAGCACTTTTATCGAATCTGCAATCGGGATAAGGGTGGCCCACAAGAACCATACAAAACATTAACACAATTAATTTATCTTTCTCCATACAATATAAATCTTTTCAATAAATTAATACACAAAAACCATGCAAGACATTCACACAATTAATTTATCTTTATACAAACAAAATCATGGAATCTTTTGCAGGGATTAACACACAAGAACCATGCAATATTTTCAAGAGATCAATGCAGAGTAAACTTATCTTTCACATGTATAGTCTACCCCTTGCTCCCTTCGCTTCCACGTCACGAGATTCTGAGTGGTAGATCGAGGTCCATACGATCTAAGAAGCTGAAAACGATGTGGATTCCTAAACTCCACATAAACCCCTCAGTGAACTTGCTTTGAAAAGTTCCCTCATTCTTAAACGGTGAGTCGAATGTCTCTTCAACGTTTCAAATTTTCTTCGGAATTGTTTTTAAAGAGATTTTTTGGACGTTTTTTGGTGGGTTTTTCTGGTTAAAATCTAGTAGCAATTTTATTGAAATCGCAAGTTTGATAGTTAATTTCTACACAATCAAAGCGTTCCTGGGTTTTTCAGGGTGTTGAATCCAAATATGCAGTTAAAAAACCATTTTAAATAATACAAATCAAAATTCAAGATTTAACCTCAATTTTTTCCGACAGAATCTATTACGAGAATCTCCAAAAAAATCACACTAATGACAACTCCATTTTCTTCTCCCCATATCTGTAATATCAACATAAACATTAGGTTGTTCCTCATTCGCAACCATATTTTCTCTTATGAATGAATTTCCCCAAATTGGTCCTCCTAAAATATTGGAGCAATGGCCATTAGCTCCAATCGTATTGAGAAAAAATGGTAGAATCTTTGAAGAGGCCATCGCATATCTATATCACATGGTGTTGTGCATGATCTATTTTAAAGATTTATTATTTCTTTTATATATGGTATTGGAGGCAACTAGTTTTTAATAAATAATATATTTTTGGTAAATAATATCTATTTAATCATATATATATGAGATTTTTTAATAAAATTAATTAATATTTAAAAAAAAAACAAACAAATTTTATTTGCGAAATTTCTCTCTAAATTTTTCTCTAGCTCTAGAAAAAACGTTCTCAAGATTGACACTGTTAGAAAAATATAAATGCAGAGCTCCTATACTTTCTAATGATAATGTTAATAAAAGAAAATAGTTCTATGACTAATTCTCGATGACAACCGTTCGGAGTACATTACACATATTAAATTAATAATATTTTTATGAACACTTAATGTAAATGCATGAGTTCTAGGGATATTAGAGGTAGTGTGGTTCTTGAATAACGGTGACGAGTCTTGTTTTCATAACAGTGATGAGTCATCATGTTTTCACGAATAACATCTAGAGATGGTTATTATCACTGTTGATTTTACAATTAAATTATGATAAATTTTTCCACCTTTAAAAAAACATTACGAGTGTACAACAATATTTTGAGAATATAAAATTTCCTACTGTAAAAAAAAATATAAAAATAAAATATTATAAAAGATATAATTTTTAATTTTAATTATAAAGTTCAAATAAATTTTTAAATTTAAATTATTAAAATTACTTTATATAATATTATTTCGTCGAAATAAAACTAAGAAATCTATCTGTATTACATATAAAATTATATTATACAATAAATCAATAAACTAACTAAAAACTTATAGTTGTTTAATTGTTTTTTATTAATAAAGTTTCAAACCTTAAACAACATACTATATGTTAATAAAACTTAATTACTTAAAAAAATTTGTTCTTCAAATTGTTGGGTGTGTATTATATTCTTTCCACGACTAGCCCCACACACGAAGGAGGGTGGCAATCAGTACTCCCCTTGTTGCGTCAGGTGTAGTGGGGTGCGGTAGCTCCCCTCTACAGGGTTTGGGGCAGTGACCCGGGAATTTTTTTTTTTTTGGACCCTATATTAGGTGGGAAAACCTACTTATGGTTTTTTGAAAGGGTTTTTCACATGGTTTTGGGCATGGTGGTTTTCTTCCCATGGTATCTTGTAAATCCCGTCAAGGGAACTATGGTTATTTTCTAATCCAGGGTTAATGGATTGGGGTTTATGGATGCTTCGATATATATATATATATATTCTAACATTGAAATCAATATAATGAAAAATCAATCTGGTAGTCCCCGTTTTTGGATTAAGGGGGAAATCTTTGTGTATATCTGTTTTATGTTTTATGCTCTTGCCATTGTTTATTTTCTACTTTTTAGGAATTCATTTGCACATAATTTCTACACAGGGTTAAAATCTACACAAATAGTCTAACATCTTTTCAGGTTTCAGATTTTCTCCTTGATACAAAATGAAGTCTCAAATTATTTTTGAGTTATATTAATGCAAGCTTTTTATTATTATGTCACTGTTGATGCAGTGACATCTATGATTGGTTCAAAACTATTAGTTTTTTCGTACTAGTGCAAATTTCAAATCTCCATAGTTAACATTAAGCCTTTGGCTGAAATTTTTCCATGACATCAATGTGCCATCACATCCCCAACTCTAAAATTTGAGAGTCGACGTCATCCTGCCATGCACGATAGATTGGATTTAATAGTGTAGGTATAGGGAAGGGTTATCCTTCGTACAACTGGGAGTTAGCTTGGGCTGCTTTGAGCTCTAGTGGTGTTAATTTCATTTTAAGAGTGTTGGTGGAGAATTTCTTATTATGGTTGATGGATCATTGGGAAGTGGATTTAGCTATTTTTGTTGTTCAAAGTGGTTGTTTTATTTTTTTTCTTGGTGTTATGGCACTCTTTAAGTCTAGGTTTCTTGTTTCTATGCTTGTGTTTTCTATGCGGATTTACTTCTTGTTGTCAGGTTTTGTGTGGAATGTTGAAGATGTTCGACTATGTGGTAGGATGCAAATTTTTAAACCTCCTCGAGGTTGATTTGAAAGATAAATGTATGAACACTATTTTCTAGTTTAATGGGCGTGGTCCATAATTTGGAGTTCTAAAGTTGTTCGAGTAAGCGGATTGTTGGATTCTAGTGGCGGAAACTTGGTAACATTTTAAGTTCTCACTATCAACAAACTTTGGTTTATTGGGTTAGAAGTGTTAAATACATTGTCACCTCATGTTTCGATGGTTTGGATGCAATATTATAGGAAAAAACTAGTATTGACAAACCAAAGCTAGGTCAGATGTCAGCCCATCTTTGCATTTGCGGATGTCTTATGGGCAAGGTGTCGACCACGATTCCATATTTTCTGGTTTAAATTGTCTGTTGAGTCTGATTCCATGATTTTCTGTAGCGGGTACGTGAAGAGTTCCCATAATTTACTTTGAAACTTATGAAGTTGAGAGTATAGGGATATTTTCATTTTCACAAGGTCATGAGCAAGGTGGTGGCTCTCACTACACATAATGTGTTTTTAAATAGTCGGGGGGTCATAGTTCTATTGACATAAATAACTAACTCTAGAAGAAGATAAATCCGAGCTTAGGCGGGCATCATGCATCGCGATGTCGAAAGTTGATGCATGTTTGCATTTAGCAGACTCATGTATGTGAGTTTTTATATGCCTTTTACGTTCAGTCGATTGTCATAGGATAGATAGGTCTTATTAATTTTTTTTCTTCAAAATACTAAATTTATTACTATAAAATTTATACTTGAAGCGATTGGAGATCACAGTCTCAGATAGTTGTCAACTAGAAAAACAAAAAATAAAAGAATCGATGGTAAAATTAAAGTTTCAAGTATTAGAGAACTTTTGAGGCCAATGTTACCACTATTCTGAGTTTCCAAGGGTTGGTTGTTGTAATGTAAATTCTTCGTAAATTTTATGCATAGAGGAACATGTTTGAGCCATAGTTCTAATTGCATGTTTTAAAAAATCAAATTTAGAATAGGGGCATCTGTCTCCATTTAGTTTTTTCAATTTTTTTGGAGTCAGAGGAAACCCTTATTTGAGCTCAAGACTAACTTCGTGATCGGGTAATCGATGTTTTTGGAGAAGAATCATAAGGAAAAAACTGAGATGTGAGCCATCTTCACGAAGGCTGAGGTTCAGGTGGTGTTTAAATTGCAACTGGCTTTTAAGTTTGTTGTTTTCGACGTTTGTGATTTATGAACCATATTTAGATTGTCTTATTCTTTAGCCAAAGGCTCACGGGTTCAAATCTTTTAAGAATTTTAAAGCTAATTTTATTTTAATTTGTATGTATTTTTTGGATTTGTTATCTTAGACTATTAGATAGAAAGAATAATAATCTTTCAGTAAAATTTCTTTAAATAAATTTCCTATAAAAATAATTTTTCAAATTTATTTATTTGTTGATAAAAGAATAAGGTATTTTAAATTACATTTATTAAATAATATGTTATATAAAAAACAAAATAATAAATTATAGACCCATATTTTTGTTTTGTGGGCCTTTGTAGAAGCAAGTTAGACATCAGGTTGAGTATGGGATTAGAGGTGGTTGTTGTAAACATGCGTAACTATAAGCATATATTCTTTTTGTGGCTCCTACTGAAAGAAATTTGGAGGTCGGCCCCGACTATGAGATTGAAGGTCAACATTGTTGTTTGAGTGGTCTCTCTAGACATTCTCGACTATTGACACTCCCCTACCAATGTGTCTCAGAATATAGGTCCATTGTTGTTATTATTATTATTTATTATTAACAACTTAAATGAGGCCTATCATAAAGTTTATCATGAATTGATATGTTATAAATTAAATCTTAAATGTCTTATAAAAACAATTTTTTGAATTTATTTGTTTGTTGATAAAATGATAAGGTATTTTAAATTACATTTATTAAATAATATGTTATGTGAAAAACAAAATATAAATTATAGACACCTATGTTTGTTTCGTGGGCCTTCGTAGAAGCAAATGAGAAGTCGGGGTGACTATAAGGTTGAACGTGGTTGTTGTAAGCACGTGTAACTATACACATATATTTGTTTTGTGGCCCCTACTAAAATAAAGTTAGAGGTTAGCCCCGCACTATGAGATCAGAGTTCGGCATTATCGTTTGAAGGGTCTCTCTAGACAGTCATTGTTGGGTCCCTATAATACTAGTGATTACCCCATTACTATTGTAGTTGTACCCCTTATTAATATTGTTGTGCCCCTATTATCCCCATATTGTTATTACTGTGCCCCATAGAATCCCTCTATTGTTATTTTTGTGGCTTTATATTATTATTGTTAGGCCGGCTTGGTTATATTGTGACTCCTTAGACTCCTATATATAGAAAGGAGGTTTTGTGATGCAGGCTGAACCTGCAACCCTAGAATCACACTTCAATTGATGCATATAAAATGCATCTCAGAAATTAGCTCTTAAAATCTCAAATCCTGGCAATTTCACAAACACTTTTACACACCAGTTCAGTCAGATTCTCCTCAAAACAATGGCGCCCTCCATAAGATCGACTCATCAAGCTGAGGTTCTAACACTGATTTGAATCGAACTTTTGATTCAATACTTTCTTTTTTAAGGATCGATACATATACAGACTTCACAAATTGACATTAACTGAAGTCGATTCCAAAACCTTTGTTGCTAATTAGAACTGCACCTTCCAACCCAAAATTATATCACAATTAGAAATGGTTTCACCCCAATTAAGAAATTGCCAGCGCTTATAATTTTTATATGAACATCACTGCAAATTCATAATTCACTTTTCACCTATTCAGGTCTGACGAATGCTTTCACACGTCGATTTCACTAAGGCAATCCTTGAATTGCTCATTTCATTCAACATTATAATAGATCTGGCTATAGTAAATACAAATATGCTTACCCATGAATGCATATGAAAACTCAAGTGCGCCTTTTCCAAACTTTAATTTGCATCAATATAATATCACTCGGCGATCACAATCACTAAGATTGAATGCCACTTAACTATCACCGATTCTACCATTCTGATTTAATACATCTCTGTACTCTGATGCGATTTCAATCGACAATCGCATGCACTCTCCACCCATCTACGATTTGATACAAGCTCCACTGTTCCATCTCCGATCTGATACAAACTCCACTGTTTGGATCCGATTCAATCGGAAATCGGAATCATAACTGCCATGTACTTCGATACAATCCAATCGGCAATTGGAGATCAAAGATTTCTGATCTGATTCGATACCAATCAACGATCGGATATCGGAATAATTGGAGACTACAACTGTTAATTACTATGCAGCTCCGATGCGATTCAATCGCAATTGGAGATCGCTATAATTCAATTCCAAAATCCTTACGATATCTTCAGACCCGATTTATTTCAAAACGGAGAGGTAGTTTAACTTAAGTCTGCTTACTGATTCCAACCGCAATTTAAATCAATTCTCTCTGTTAACAACCTGTATACTCACAGGTTTAAACAACACCAGATTTGGCTTCAACATGGAAATATTACAATTGAAATTAAAATAATACAGTCCACAATCCTTTAAATCGAATACACCGCAAAACAACGCTCTGACTTCCACGATCATCATAAATCCAATGCACAACAAAATAATGCTCTAAAAATGGTTTATTTCATATTTTTTCTGGGTAATAAAATTTCACACGCACAGACTCACTACTTCAGATTTTCTCCACAGGGATCTTTACAATTAAATTAAAACACTGATCACCACCACTTTTATCATAACAAACAGAAACCTCCTATTTCTTCGAAAGATCTTTAAGAACAGAATCTCCTAATCTTATCACTCTCGATTACACCAATATTAATAAGTCTTATCTCTAATTCTAAATAAAACAATCACATTTATTTCCATAACAAACTATTCATGAAGTCTACTCCTCTCGGTAACCTGAATTGAACCAAACAGCTAATGAATTTTACTATGATTAGCCACAACATGTGGACAATCCTCCACATTGCTGGCTAATGCCGATGCTCTTGCATCAGACTCCCAAAGTTTAAATTAACCATGATCTCTTGATCATGCAATTCTGTTTTGTGTCCTCCTGGATCCCATATTTGGTTTGATAGTCTGTCCTTAGTTACTGTTGTTGTTGTTTGTCCTTCAAGTCTCCATCCTTTATGCTGTAATGCCTCACTGTCTGCTGCTGTCCTTTTCACATATTTCGCTGCTGCTTTGCTCACTCTAATTTGCAATTTTCCATTCCCTTCACCTGTACCATTTCTTCTAGCCAATCTTCCTTTCTTCTTTTGTCCCATATTTGTTTTATTGTAATGTTGTAGTATGAGTTTCCATAAATCATCCAATTCTTTGTCCATTTCACTCCTCATGTGTTGAATACTATTCTCTTGCAACTGATTGTGTTCTTGAATTAGAACATCATAATCTTTGTGCCAATAATTTTCCATATGAATTTCTTCCATTAATCTGATCTGTTCTTCTTGGTTCAGATTGACTTATATTGCCCTTTTCCTGCATGTAAATCCTCATCAAAATTAATCAATTCAATAAACACAAATGCTTTACCTGGCTTCCTCATCAAAAGATTCGACTTATGCCACAAGTCTGCCATCTCATCTGGAAGTTCTCTCAAAAGTTCTGCACAGTCTTCACTAACTACATTGTTCGCAATATTTATCTATAATCCTTCTTTACTTTGGATTTCTTCAAGGTCAATGATCTTCAATGACTGTTCAATCTTCAATAGCTGTCCTCTTTTAGCTACAGTTTTAAACAGTTGTCCAATATCTACATAATTTACTACAGTGATGTTTAACAGCTGCCTTTCCATCTGCATCACATAATTATATGAGTTTTCTTTACTTATGCCAACATTAATCAGCTGCCTTACCTCAATGTATTCTTTGGTTTCAATAAGTCTTTTGTCATCTAAGTGGACATCTTCCTGCACTTGGTTGTATCTTCCATCCTTATTCTACATATGACTATGAGTAGTCATCTCTTCATCCGTTAATACAACAGTCTCCAATAACTGTTTGTCTTTTCTCAAATCGATATGACCTGCAAGCACACAACAACCTTCAGTTTTCAAAATATAATACCTCCCATTTTCCTTTTATGCTTCAAGCACCAATCCTCCATCATAGATCTTTTGGATTTCCTTCTTGCGGTGACTTCAAATCAATATGAATTTGTTCAAGTTCCCCGAACTCGTTCATCAACTTGCCATTCAACCTCTGTTGCAATAGCTTCCACTTCACCCTTTTCTTCAGTCTCCATCTGTATCTTCGGTCTTCACTTATCATCCTTTGTACAGCTAGACCAATTTTTGGTTCTTCATTCTGCTGCCAGCTTCTATACTTCTGCAATTTAATGCCTTCCTCAAATTCATTCTCATGTAGCTGATCATTCATTCCAAATTTCTGGTTACTTCCATATTCATCTTGCTGAGTTCATATTTCTATCTCCTTTATGCCTCTGAGGACATAAATTCCTTGTTTCTCCTGATCTTTCATCTCTCCTTCAAATAATTGCTGCTCAATTTCTCTGATTTCAGCATCATATTTATTAATGCTGTCTTCCACACCTTTTCCTCCATCAGGTTCTGTAAGCGTTGTTTCTCCTTTAGGTTCCTCGAGTAATCTCTCCAAGAATTTTATCTCCTTATGAAATCTCTCTAGCAGTTCATCACAATTTCCATTCTCAACTTCATGTTTTTTCTGGCAATCCTCCTGAGTTGACCTATTTTCTACATCATCATATTGCAAGCATCTTTCATCAATTCCATTAAACAAATTCATTGATTTACCGTTTTGTAGTCCCACTATGGAATTGTCTTTAGACTGTTGGTCTATATCAACCTCATCTGACTATTTCACACCAAATAGGATTTCATCTATGAACTCCTTCTATTGCAATAGATCAATGCCTTCTTCCTCTAAAAGGGATTCACCATCATACTTCACCTCAAGAGCTTCATTCCTATTTGTGACAATTTTGTCTGACTATCCATCATCCTCTGCATATCCTACAAACATACACAAACTATAAGAATATAAATCACAAGGCTTCATTTCCTTATCTGCTTCCTTTGTCAACATATCTTCGAATTGTTCTGAACTCTGCCAATAGTCCATGAGATCTTCAGCTGATCTCTCATTATCTTCTTCCCCTAACATCTCACCTTGTTCTAGTCTACAAATGGAAACTTTCATTTCTACCTCTACTTCTTTGAGTTTCTCTGATTCCTCTTGGGCACTCAATATCTTCTCAATCTTTCTCAATTCTTCTACTATCTCTAACTTCATTTGTTGATTTCTCCTTTCCCGTAGTCTTTACCATTTTACTCTTTTCCTCATGGTCCAAACACTTTTCTGCAGCATCTTCATCAACATTCCAATATGGAAATCTATCTTAGCTTTCTCTCGGTCAAACTCTTCTTGACTCATCCTCATGCCATTTGCTTTGGCATCTTCCCTTCTGCTGTGGCTTCTTTGTGAACTTCTGCTATGACTATCTGTAGCCATTTTTTGCTCCTCTCTTTCCATGAGCTCCTCGCACCTCTGTAACAACCCTCTGCAATAGTAAGTCCTCCTTACTGCAATCTTACCTCACTAAGCTCTCCTCACTCAGTATTTTGGTAAGCACGATCCCCTATCTGGAATCTTCTCCTGAGCAACACCTTTGCTCCCTCTAGGCTTCTGCAATCTCACACTCTCTCTTTCGAAGACACTTCAATTTTCCTCTCTGTCCAATCTCTTGTTGGATTCTACAGGTTCACTACCACTTCTAAGGACTTTCCTTATTTTGCTTTTAAGAACCCATCTGGTTCTTCTCTCATAGCTTCTCTTGATTTATATTGCTGCAGTCTTCACTCTTTCTTATGTTGTCACCTGTGTTTTGAATGGATTTCTTCACTGCTGTAATCTGGTACTAAACTTCATTCAGAAAACAAAATTATTCAATTTCAATAGAGCCAAGCTCTGATACCAAAAAAATGATGCAGGCTGAACCTGCAACCCCAGAATCACACTTCAATTGATGCATATAAAATGCATCTCAGAAATTAGCTCTTAAAATCTCAAATCCTGGCAATTTCACAAACACTTTTACACACCAGTTCAGTCAGATTCTCCTCAAAAAAATGGCACCCTCCATAAGATCGACTCATCAAGCTGAGGTTCTAACACTGATTCGAATCGAAATTTCGATTCAATCCTTTCTTTTTTAAGGATTGATACATATACAGACTTCACAAATTGACATTAACTGAAGTCGATTGCAAAACCTCTGTTGCTAATTAGAACTACACCTTCCAACCCAGAATTATTTCACAATCAGAAATGGTTTCACCCCAATTAAGAAATTGCCAGCGCTTATAATTTTTATATGAACATCACTGCAAATTCATAATTCACCTTTCACCTATTCAGGTCTGACGAATGCTTTCACACGTCGATTTCACTAAGGCAATCCTTGAATTGCTCATTTCATTCAACATTATAATAGATCTGGCTATAGTAAATACAAATATGCGTACCCATGAATGCATATGCAAACTCAAGTGCACCTTTTCCAAACTTTAATTTGCACCGATATAATATCACTCGGCGATCACAATCACTAAGATTGAATGCCACTTAACTATCACCGATTCTACCATTCCGATTTAAACATATCTGTACTCTGATGCGATTTCAATCGACAATCGCATGCAGTCTCCACCCATCTACGATTCGATACAAGCTCCACTATTCCATCTCTGATCCGATACAAACTCCGCTGTTCGAATCCGATTCAATTGGAAATCGGAATCACAACTGCCATGTACTTCGATACAATCCAATCGACAATCAGAGATCAAAGATTTCTGATCCGATCCCATACCAATTGACGATCGGATGTCGGAATAATTGGAGACTACAATTGTTAATTACTATGCAGCTCCGATGCAATTCAATCGCAATTGGAGATCGCTATAATTCAATTCCAAAATCCTTATGATATCTTCAGACCCGATTTATTTCAAAATGGAGAGGTAGTTTAACTTAAGTCCACTTACTGATTCCAACTGCAATTTAAATCAATTCTCTCTGTTAATAGCTTGTATACTCACAAGTTTAAACAACGCCAGATTTTACTTCAACATGGAAATCTTACAATTGAAATTAAAATAACACAGTCCATAATCCTTTAAATCGAATACACCGCAAAAAAATGCTCTGACTTCCACGATCATCATAAATCCAATGCACAGCAAAATAATGCTATGAAAAGGGTTTATTTCATAGTTTTTCTGGGTAATGAAATTTCACACGCACAGGTTCACTACTTCAGATTTTCTCCACAGGGATCTTTACAACTAAATTAAAACACTGATCACCACCACTTCTATCATAACTAAGAGAAATCGACATATAGTCTTCCCGAATTCTCATACATTGACTCACACAATATGAAATTTATTCATAAAACAAAATCTCTGCTCTTTAACCAATTACATAAAAGAAACGACTTCCATTACACATAACACACAGTATACCAATTTTCTGAGCTCTCGCTCCATCAAAAAAACCCACACACACATCCAACCTCTTGCTCCTTCAATTTCACTATTAATTCTCCTAATAATAGCAAACAGAAACCTCCTATTTCTTTGAAAGATCTTTAGAACAAAATCTCCTAATCTTATCACTCTCAATTACACCAATATTAGTAAGTCTTATCTCTAATTCTAAATAAAACAATCACATTTATTTCCATAACAAACTATTCATGAAGTATACTCCTCTTGGTAACCTGAATTGAACCAAACAGGTAATGAATTTTATTGTGATTAGCCACAACATGTGGACAATCCTCCACATTGCTGGCTAATGCCGATGCTCCTGCATCATTTTTTCATTTGAATCATCCAAGAATTGTTCATTTATGTAATGTAAAGGAGGTTTCCCCCTCGAAGAGGCTAAATTCTAAGGCGTTGGTCTATCTTTTCTATCTTTTCTTGAGCTGGTTTCATAAAATTTGGTATCAGAGCATTGGATTCTAGGGTTTTGCTACTCCAAATAGGTCATCATGGAATTTTCGCTATAACGTTTTTTCTGCAATGTTTTAGAAGCTAAAAAAATAACCCATTTGAGAAGAAATCGTGCTGAACCTCGGGTTCAAATTTTAGAGCTTTTCATGCT
Source organism: Pinus taeda (assembly GCA_000404065.3). NCBI lineage: Eukaryota > Viridiplantae > Streptophyta > Pinopsida > Pinales > Pinaceae > Pinus > Pinus taeda. The sequence continues at coordinate 111,706 of APFE030287584.1, read as the reverse complement.
ATATTTGCGGAGATATGATCTGAGGAAGTTGGTCTTTTTGCAGACTCCTGAATTACATTCCAAATAGGTGACATGGGGAAAATCGTCATAACTTTCTCTCTGAGCATCGGATTGAAATTTTGTAAGAAGGCAAAGAAAGAGGACGAACTATAGTTTCTTGTTTTTTAGAGCCAAAAGTTGAAACAGTGACTCGTGGCACGTCGTACAAGTTTGCTCTACTGAACTAGTCTATAATCAGGTCATTGTGGGAGATTTAGCATAACTCTTCCTTGGAGAATCCAATTTGGATCAAATTGGTGGCATTGGAAAGACGACACAGAGGGCTACTGTAGGTCACAATTTTAGAACTAGATGATCCAAAAGTACAGAGATACATCAGAGTCAATATCGAGCTCCTACAAAGTGAAAAAAGGTGTGTAGATTCTTTTAAATCTTTGCTTAAGCCTGGTTTGAAAATTTATTTTGAAGAATTCAAAAGGAATAGTAGAGAATTATTATTGGTAACTGATGCCCCAAGGAAAGAAAATGAAAACACCTAATAAGAAACCTGAAAGCAGTAGCATGACTCATGAAGAAGAGGAAGAAATGCTACATGATATATCAAAATTACAAGACCAAGTGCAACAAATGTTAGTCTCACAAGAGCTAACAGAAGCTAAGATAAATGGAATGGAATCTAAGATAAAGGGCATGGAAGCTAAGATGAATGGCATGGAAGCTAATATGGACGATTGGAAGACAGATTTGAAGATAGACATGGAAGAATTGAAGATAAATATGAATAAGTTGCTACAAGAAATGGTCACTAATGGTGAAAGGGTAGTAAAGGAAACTCATGATGAGAACAAAAGAAATGTTAATCATGATTCCATAGACCCTAATGTTGGATCGAAGATCCACCATATTCCAAAAATCGATATGAGGAAGTTTGATAGCAAGGATCCCGCAACATCGATATTACAAATGGAGCAATTTTTCGATCTCAATAATGTGCAAAACACATAAAAGGTACGTATTGCAACTTTATATTTGGAACCAAATCAATTTGTATGGTATCAATGGCTTTGTTCTTGTAAACAAATTATCACTTGGGCAATTTTTATGGAAGAATTGATCACACATTATGAGGATACAAAAAACAACACTTTTTTTAGCCAATTGATAAGTCTCAAACAAAAGGGTTCAATAATGGAGCACATTGAGGAGTTCCAAAAATTGAACATAATGGTAACAAATATTCCAGAGGAGCATAGGATTGATGTGTTCATAGGGACTTTAAAGGATAATATCCAACATGATATTCGCCTTTTGGAACCTGATTCATTAGAGAAGGCATTCAGGTTAGCAAGAAAAATGAAAAGCAAATTATGGCAACCAGGAAGCATACCACTCACAACTATAAAGATGGAAGTGTTGTTGCCCCTAGTCTCTCTAGACAGTCACTGTTGGGTCCCTATAATACTAGTGATTACCCCATTAATATTGTAGTTGTACCCCTTATTAATATTGTTGTGCCCCT
>APFE030287584.1:83933-110177 GCA_000404065.3 Pinus taeda | reverse complement strand
TTTCTGGTTGTAAGCATATTTCAGTATTTTCCATTAATGAAATGAAGTATTATTTCCGTTGCATCTTTGTGTATATGGCTATCTCTGTATTTTGTTGCGTTCCTGTTTAAATCCGGATCAATACTTGAACAAATGGACTCCGAACTTTGATCTAGCCCAAGATGTGCCCTTGGCTGTTCCTATATGGGTGCGCCTCCCCCATGTTCCCCTGCACTGTTGGAGCTTGAAGACTTTAGAAACCATTGGAAACACCCTTGGAAAATACATTGACAAAGTAGACAGGAAGGGACAATACTCTTGTGCTAGAATCTGTGTCGAGGTAGATCTAGAAGTTGGGCTTCCAAAAGCTATAAAACTAACAGTGGCAGAAAGGTCACATGTGAAAGAACTGGATTACGAACAACTGACCTTCAAGTTTAGGCATTGCCATGGATATGGGCACTTTTCAAGAAACTGTAAAAAGAAAATTAAAGAAGAAGTAGAGAAAATGAAAGGAGATCAATGGAGAATGGTGTAGAAAATAGCCTCATCAAAGCAGCAAAACAAACAGAGAGGGAAAGGGGCACAAGCGGGAACTAGTGTTCCATCCACTGAACTACAGCCGAAAGGGGCAACACCCCCAAGAATAGACCTTCTCTCAAATTCCTTCGTAGCTCTCAGCACATAGGAAGAAACCCCTGTTACGGAAAGTGATGTAGAGTAGTAGGAAAACCCCTCATTAATCGAGGAAGGAAACGTAGGGGCCTCCCCGGACCAAAATGACTCCCCAGAAAGAGGATCCCCACCATACTCTTATGCAAACATGACAAGAAAGAATCCTCTAGAACTAATAGGTTCATCAGAAGAGGAGACAATTAAAAGACCCTCGAAGCGGGCAGGGAGAAAATCCCTCAAGGAAGAAAGGGAAGAAGAAGCAAAGAGGCAAAAAATGCAAGGAATTCAATCCACTCGAGAAATGTCCATAAGTCGAAACAAAAGAGCACAACCATCAAAGGGAGATCTCTCCTCCATCACCCCAAATAAATAACGAGTATAGTCTCTTAGAAGTATAGAGGCTTGGGGGAACCACATGAAGGTTGCAACTATTAAAGATCTCATGAAAATAGAAACCCCAGATATCCTCATGCTCCAAGAGACAAAAATAAAAGGGGAATCCCTTCTTGAGTTAAGCAAAATGACCTAGAAGACCAAAGCTGGGATGGAAGTAAGTGCAAGGGGAACCTCAGGAGGACTAGCCATAGTCTAGATGGAGGGTCTATTCTACCTAGAGAATTCCTTCGAGACTCAACATTGGATTTACACCGAACTCAGACATAAAGCAAGTAAGCTCACTGTCACGCTGTTTAATCTTTATGTTCCTGTGCTTTACCCTGAGAAAAAGGAGTGTTGGAAAACACTTATCGATTTTGTAGAATGCTATTCTCCCATGAACATTGTAATAGCAGGAGATCAAAACATCGTTCTCGACCCAAAAGGAAAAAGAGGGGGTAACAATAGCAGAGATCCATTGCTACCCCTTGTGGAGGACATAATTTAGCAATGGATCTTCTTGATCTTAAACCCAAAAAGGGGAGATACACTTGGACCAACAACAGAACGGGGGCAGCTCACATCTCAGCCAGGCTTGATAGATTCCTAGTGCAGAACACTCTTTTGATGGACAAGAGAATAATATCAATGATAATCCTATCAAAGCTCACCTTTGACCATAAAACCATCCTCTTACAACTATACGAGTAAGAAAACCTAGGGCCCATACCGTTTTGCTTCAGCCCCTCGTGGATAGGGCAGGAAGGGTTCATGGAATTCGTTGATAAGGCTTGGTCTACCATGGTCACCGGGTCGCCTAGTTATGTTTGGGAGCAAAAAATAAAAGAAACCAAATTAGCTCTGAAAGAGTGGGTCAAAATGCCTCCCAACACCTTCACCACACATATAAAGAAACTGTCCAACAGTTAGCAGATTTGTAGTTGGAGATGGAGGATAAAGACGTAACCACATATGAATTGGAGAAAGAACAAGTAGCCCAACTTGAATCTTTCAGCTCTTTTAGAAAAGAAGAAGAATTCTAGAGGCTTAAGTCTAGAAGCCTATGTTGAAAGCAGGGGACTACAACACAACCTTCTTCCATAGGCAGTTCAGAGCACGCCTCTCTTAGAAATACATCTCAGAAATCACCACAGCGAATGGGACAATTTCCAAAGGTTTTGCCCAAGTTAAAGAAGTTGCTGAAACTCACTTTCAGTGGCTATACTCAGAGGATGGAATAGGAGATGAGGTGATTTCCAATGAATTACTCTCCTAGATCCCCTCCTTGGTCAACGAGGAGAATAATTCAAATCTTATGAAGCCCTTCATTGAGGAAGAAATCAACAATGTAATCTGGGACATGGAGCCTGACAAAGCCCCAGGCCCAGATGGTTTCTTGGCACACTTCTACAGAGCTTGTTGGACAATCATCAAATCTGACCTACTAAGAATGGCAAAGGGTTTCTAGAAAAAGGCTAAAGTGGGAGGCAGTACCAAATCCACCTTTCTCACCCTAATACCGAAAGAAGTGAATCCAGCTACCTTTGACAGATTTAGACCCATTTCTCTATGTAATGTCTCTTACAAAATTCTTACTAAATTGCTTGCAAATAGAATAAAACCTTTGCTATCTAAGCTCATTTCTCCTAGTCAAGGAGGGTTTTTAGCAAGAAGACATATTTTAGATAATGTGATACTTGTTCAAGAATCCATGCATTCTAGTCATCATAAGAAGGAGAAAGGGATGTTGATCAAGTTGGATATGACCAACACCTTTGATTGGGTAAAACTTTCATTCCTTTACAAAGTTTTACTTACCTTTGGATTCAACCCAGCTTTTGTGAATCTGATCAAGGCTTGCACTGACAAACCATGGATAGCCTCGCTAGTTGATGGCATACCTACCTCTTATTTCCAAGATTCAAGGGGGATAAGGCAAGGATGCCCGTTATCTCCCTTTACATAATAATGGCAGACACCCTGAGTAGGAAACTGAAAGCGGAAAGAAATAAAGGTACTCTCTCGGACATCCGACTGACGAATGGATTAGAACCAATCAACCATGCCTTGTTTGCAGATGATTATCTTCTGTTGGGAGGATCTTCCACTAGAATAGCAAAGGAATTCAATGGGACCTTACAGAGCTTCTGTACCATTTCAGGAGCGCTCATTAATAAAAGAAAAAGTGCAGTGTACAGCTGGAACATAGAGGAGCAAACCACACTTTGAATTGCTAGAATCCTGGACTTTCTAGGCTATGCCTCCTGGGAAGAAATTCAATACCCGGGACTGCCTTTAACTCTGGGGGCAAAATGAGCCTCACTCTAGAATGAAGGCATTAACAAGATTAAAACTAAGATAACTGCTTGGGGTGGGAAGTGGCTTAACTATGTTGGCAAGCTAATCCTCATAAAGTCTGTCCTTTCCTCTCTCTCTCTATCTATCAGGCCTCCTTCCTCCTAGCACCAAAGACAATCACAGATCATATTTCACAGCTGCTCAAAAACTTCCTATGGTAGGGAGGTAAAGGAAACGAAAAGAAATTTCACTTAGTAAGTTGGGACAAAGTGAAAAGGCCAAAGTTGGAAGGTGGTCTCTAGATTAGAGACCCTGGATTGGCAAACATCGCCTTAGGTGACAAGATCCTTTGGCAACTCTACTCCAATAAACACCACCCAGTCAGCCAACTCCTCCGGAATAAATACCTCAAAGGAGTCTCATTGAGAAATCTCCAAGTAGATAGGGTTCCCAAAGGCACGCCACTCTGGAATCTTTGCAGAAAAGGGCTTGCCATCTTCCAAAACTAGCTCTATGGGTGCCTGGAAATGGAGCAAATATCATGATGTGGCAAGATAAAATCATGGGCAATTCCCCCCTTGAACACACAATGGAGATAGCTGATCTCCGTGACTGGCTCTCTCAACACGGATTGCACAGTCTAGCTGACATTTCTGTTTGGGACAACCAAGGGAACTAGGAAGATTGGGTCTTCCACAACTTGCCAACACATCTATTACATCAAAAGAACCTTCTCTTGGATAAGTTGAAGGGCTTGGCACCAGTTAACCTACATACACTAGATCTCTGGATATGGGGGAAGACAGGGGTATACACCCCTACGCTTGGCTTTATAGCCTTGCAACCCACACAAAATCAAGTCCTCAACCCTTCCATCTGGAAACGCATATGGGACACTTATGGTATTCCCAAGGTGAATTTCTTCACTTAGTTACTTATCCACAGGAAAGTGTTGATAGGCGAAAATCTTTCCCACAGAGGCATTATAGGGTCGCATTGGTGCATTTTGTGTAGATCCGCATCTGAAAATGTAGATCACCTCTTTGTAAGTTGCGCCTTTGCACAATCGGTATGGGCCCTCGTCCTTCATGGTCTCAATGCACTCACCTCTATCCAGTGCACAATAGTGGAACTTTTTTCAACTTGGACTGAAAGGTACCCTAGGGCCCTTAGAGAAAATTCTTTATTGAATCGGATGTAGCACTCCATTCCCAAGTTCATTTGCTGGAAACTCTAGCTCACCTGAAATAATTGGATATTCAACAATGTACCGTTCTCTCCCTTATTTGTGGTAGCCAAAGCTAAGGTGATGTTGGGTTTTGAAAATGTCATTCATTTCCATTACACTTTCACTATTATGTCCATTATATCACCTCCATTTCACCTCCATTTCACTACTATGTCACTACATTCATCCCACTTTCATTATTATTGGGCCACATTTATGTTTTTCCAAACTTTATTAATTCTTAGCCTTTTTAAGTGAATTTGTAGTTAAAAATTAGAAAATAATGTGCATATGCTTATACCTAACAAGTGGGTTGAGATTGTTGACATGTGTAGGTCAAATGGAGGCTTCTAGAAGACCTTTATGTGGAACTCTAAAGTCAAATTCGAATTTGAATGGAAAGAATCATGGGATCATGAGGATATGTGTCACATCTCTTAATTGTATTGAAACTCTAAGAAGACATGTGTTTTATCAGTTCCTATTTTGATTAGGACTCTAGAGGTAGAGGGAGAGATTCATGGACTCTCATTAATGAGATGGCTTCTCATATTTTTGTATAAATAGGAGATCTTTCTCCTTCATTTGTTAGTTCTTAAGTCTTAGCTTGTTAGTTCTTAAGCTTGTTAGCTTGTGAGATGGCTTTGGAAATCTTTAGAGAGCTTTGTTGTACTTTGTAATTTTGAAGAATTTGAATAAAGCTTTGATGTTCTCAACATGGAAGGAGATGTGAAGTAGATGTCATGGAGCACATTAGAATGTAAGGTAGAGTAGATTTCATTTTGTAATTTGCTTTGATTTCATTATGTCATTTGATTTCTTTCAAGTTTGATAGTTTAGATTTTCCATTCATGCAATTTTAATTCATGCAAGTGTGTTCAACCGGTTGATTGTAGATTAGTTTTTCTTTACATGTTTTTGCATCAAATAGTGACATGAGATTTGCCTCTCTGCTAAACTTTTTCTTTAGCTTTTCAATTTCAATTATGCTTTGATTTCAGTCTTATTTATTTTCTATTGTTAGCTAGTTTAGATATCAAATTCTTCATGTTATTTGATGTTATCTTCGAAGCCATGGCTTAACCTGGAAAAGCTACTTGGTGAGCTATCGTATTATAAGTGAAGTAATTTGATTTTACTTTCATTCTGCAAGTATGTAGTTTAGATATCAAGTTCTTCATGTTATTTGATATTATCTCCGGAGCCATGGCTTAACGCCGAAAAGCTACTTGGCGAGCTATTGGATTATAAGTGAAGTGATTTGATTTTACTTTCATTCTGCAAGTAGGTAGTTTAGACATCAAGTTCTTCATGTTATTTGACGTTATGTCTGGAGCCATGGCTTAACCCTGAAAAGCTACTTGGCGAGCTACCAGATTATAAGTGAAGTAATTTGATTTTGCTTTCATTAATCTGCAAGTAGGTAATTTAGATATCAATTCTTCATGTTATTTGACGTTATCTCCAGAGCCATGGCTTAACCCCGAAAATCTACTTGGCGAGCTATCGGATTATAAGTGAAGTAAATTGATCTTACTTTCATTAGTCTACAATTTTTGGTTTGTTTGAGTGCAACAGTTTAGATTTTATTTCTGTAATTTGATGGGAAGCAGAGATAGTGATTTCATGATTAGTATTTCATCTTTAGTTTGAGTAGTTGTATATTTACACTTTTGTTCAAGCAATGATTTGATCAATAGCATGTTTTGAGATCTTTTGAAGTGCTAAGTTTTGGAAGTTACTGTAAGGGACATAAACCTTGTCTTGAAATCTACATCCATACTTGACCTTTAAAAGTGTTCTTAAGACCTTAGAATAAGATTCCCATTTTCATTAGACACTTTAGGAGATCAACAAGAACAAAACCCCAAAATAAGATAAAAAATATAAAACAACGAAGTAAGAAAAAATGTTAATTAAGTACACATGGTGCACCACACTTCATCAGTTTACGATACCCGGATTGATAATTTATGTAGAGAAATTTAAGACGTTAAATTGACTAGACAGGTGGCCCTGATGGAGGCTCTAGGGAACTACCCAGTAAGTTAGATGACACTCTCATAATTGAAGAATGAAGCTGGTTGGGTGCCCTTCTCACTCGGTTCAGCAAAGAAGTACCTACTTGCCCCACATTTAATCCTACTTGGCACATCAGAACACTAGACGCAGAGTTCCAAACCTAGTTGAGGAAGCAGGGAAAGGTAACCGTTTTATTTGATGGCACCTCCAAAGGTAACCCAGGGATCTCTGGCACTGGTGGAGTGGTCTACTCTCAGGATGGCTCTCGTATAGATAGCTACAGCTGGGGTCTAGGACAGAGTACCAACAACCGGGCCAAAATTCTAGGGCTTCTTAAAGGCTGCCAGATTGCCCAGGAGCATGGACACATAACTGTCCAGGTTTTCGGAGACTCGGAGCTCTTGATAAAGACAATAAACTCAGATGAGCACCTAAGCAATCCGGCTCTCAACAACACTCTCTAGAGGTTCTGGGGCTTATTGAGTTTCTTTACCTCTTCCTCCTTCTTTCACTTTCTCCGCACCTCAAATAAGGGGGCAGATATCAAAGCCAATGAGGGATGTTGTTTTGACCTAGGGGTTTCTTAAAAAAAACTCAGATGAACCCGTATGGACCACCATTCCATAGCTAAACAGTGATGCACCAAGAAAAACATTCCCTGAGCAACTGTTGGATCTCAGTAATCAACGATCTAGATCCAACATTAGATGAACCAATTAGAACTACTGAAACCAATCATTGGAGCAGATCAAGGGTCATCACTCGTGAAAGAGCACAGAAGTTAACGTAGCAGAAGGGCGTTTTTCTAGCCACGAGTAGTTTTTTGGGCAGCATTAGCAGTGGTAAGTGGTATCGTGAGCTTGGCTTTGATTCCACTAAGAGGAGGACATATAGCAACGACAGAGGGTGGGGAAATCACTTTATTGGGCGGTTAACCCATGGGTGCGTTATCAACCTGAAACATATGGGAACCGTCAGATCTAATCAAAATAGATCAACGACAGAGATTCAACATGCAGATTGGCAGATTGAGGATCGGGGTTTGGTAGAGACACAAGCTTCTGCGATGGGCTGATGGGTGCGGAGCCGATGTGGTAATGTGTCCGAGCCTAAAAAAATTCTGAACTCCGAAACGGGAGAGAATTGTCAGATCTAACCAAAGTAGATGAACGACGGAAGTTCATTTTACAAGTTGGCTGATTGGGATTGGGGTTTGGTAGAGCCAAGAGCATTGCGTAGGGCCGATGGGCGCGGACCTGATGTGGTTATATGCAGGAGCCCAAAAATTTTGAAGTTCGACAACTTGAATCACATATTGGTCGCGGAGGAGAAGTATTGCAAAGAGAGTCGAGGATGTGTCGATTCCCAATATCGATAAAGGTGGAACCTCGAATTGTGTGCCAAGATAGTACTAAGGCATAAAATATTGCTTTGTGGAAATTCTCTTCATAATGGTTTATAAGAATTCAACACTGATGGAAGGCTTTATGGTTTATTCATATACATTCAATTTTAAAAGGCTCCACAAGTATCTAGGGGCCTTAACCTTCGGGGGTGGATCACATCGCCAAAAGTTTGGGTCTTTGTCTCGATGCCGCCGACAACTTTCCTTTGATGCGATTGCTTGGGGCTTGCTAATCGCTCCTTTTTGTGTCATAAGGTGTCTCTTTGTAACCTTCAATCGTTGATGTGATGCACCTTTAAGTCTCAAAACTTTAAAGGAAAAATGTTAGGAGTAGAATGACACAATGATCTTAAAAATTACTTGTAATGTCGGTTGATTAGGCCACGACCCAACCATTGATTTATAATATATTAACCATTCTAGTTAAAAAAAAAAAAAATTAATTAAATGAAAATAAAATCTGAGATTTCCATTGATTCTTGTGGTGATCTAATTGGTCAAAGAGAACATAGATGAATGGATCTACACTCAGTAGAGAATGTGGGCAAATGAGAATGCAGAAAGTAAAACTCATAAAATTGATTTTGTTTAAAAATTCAGAGCTTGATCTTCTGCTGAATTTTAGACCCATTAAATGATTAAATCTGATAATAAAACTACTTTAAAGATAATTTCCATAATTTTATCTATTTAATGAGCCTTCCTAGGCCTCATTTGGCCAAGTAAAACTCAATTTATGAGCCTCCAAATTTAATAAATCAAAGCTTCTAAAATTCTATTGCCTAAGTTAAAAATAAATTTTTTAAATTAAAATCTAATGCTAAATTAAATTACAATTATCTTTAATTTAATATTAATTAATAATAATTAAAAACTTAATTATTAATAAACAAAATCTAATTAATAATAAACATGATTTAATAATTAATTAAAATATAATTATATTTCAAAACTATATTATTAAAACTTATAATAAAAACCAAACAATTAAATCTTTAAAAGAAAACCACCAATTGACGTGAAGAGTTATGGAGGTTAGAGGATTAATAGGAGGGATAATTAGATGAGCGTATGGAGAGTGTGAGGTAAGGAAGAGGAATAAGGAGAGGAGTGTAGAGTGGGATGGAGCGTGAGTTATAAGGAGGTTAAGTGAAACTATGTATTAATGAAAAACAATTTCTTGTATAAAAAATTAAAATTGCAAATCACAAATATTAAAATGAGTGCGTAATAAAATGGTGATATTTTTGATTTTGGTATTTTAAATTTGATTTTGTAATTTTGGGATATTGGAAGTGAGGGTATGATGATAAGTGGGCTTACATGGAATTAAAAATTTTATAAATTGAACTACAACCACTCTGTAATTTTGAGATTTTGGCTTTGGTAATTTGTTTTAAAATAATAAATTGGAGTAAATTTCTGAGATCCCAAAACACATTTGTCAACTGTTGTATAATTTCGCTGAGTCATTTTGTAGGACCATTAGTGAAAAATAAAAAAATTAATCAAAATTAACTAAGAGTTAATATTTACAATGGGCGACTATTTTAATTGCAAAAATTGAAATATTATACATTTTTTAACTCTCGCGACAAAAATGATCAAACTTCGAAAGAGTACCATTTACAAACCGGTTGACCAAATGAGGTGAAACAAGTATTGATGGAAATCTTGTTAAAAGATGAATTCAATGAAACAATCAAAATAGAAATCCGACAAAAACAAAAAAAAATTGGCAAATTTTTAGGATAATTAACTTAATGAAATCATAAAAGGTGTTTAGCCAAAAATTAATGTAAAGGGTCCCCATTATTTGAAGTAATGGGGGGTGTTGGGTTTTCCCTACAATATAGCCAAATACAACTTTTCTTTATGGGAATAGGACATAGGGGGTCCACTAAGGTTCCTATTGACATAATAGATAGTATGCTCATTTCCAATTTCATCTTCCTGCACTAAGACCTCGACAACAACGTAGGTGGACTTCGAGATGTACAAAATGAAATCTTTCTCAAAGTTAGGCAGACTAATAAAAGGAGTGTAGGTGAGAGCTCATTTGAGGGCACCAAAAGACTGTTACGCTTGGACATCCACATAAATGGAATGTTAAATCCTAAGAGTCTTAGAGGTAGTGGCATAGTCAGGAACAAACTGACACAAAAAGTTGGCTTTTCTTTGAAGACTTTGCAACTAGCAAAGGTTACGAGGAAGAGGAAATTCAAGAATGGCTTGAAATTTAAGAGGGTCAAGGGATATCATGGCTTTGGACATAATGAAACCCAAAATATGACCGATATGAATGAAAAAGACACACTTAATAGGGTTAAGGTGAATGTTATACTTGGAATGTCGTAGGAAGATGGTACATAAATCATTAATGTGTTGTGACTGAAATTTGGAACAAGTGGTGAGATTACCAAGATACACAAGGATAATGTGAGCTAGGTCATGAAAACAATATGGCATGGTGGGATGAAAGGTGCCCCCAATGTTCTTTAAACCGAAACGCATGACCCTATAGGTGAAATTTCCCCACGGACTAGAAAAAGCGGTTTTATGTTGGTCTCCAAAGTGGATATGAATATGATTGTATGCCGAGAATCCATACATGAAGAAGAGGACCTCATGTTTCACACACTCGTCAATGATTTGGTTAATGTAAGGTGTGGAAAATTTGTCTTTAGGACAAGCTTTGTTCATATTGCAAAAGTCTGTGTAGACATGTATGGTGCCTTCTTTTTCCAAAATGGTAATAAGTTTGGAAACCCATGAGGTATACTTTGTTGTGTAAATGAATCTAACATATGTAAGCTTATCAATTTAAGCTTTGATGACATCATGCTTAGAAGGAAGGATAAGCCTCTACTTTTGGTGGATAGGAATGGCATCAAGCCATGTGTCGATGTGATGTTCAAAAATAGTAAGATCAAGTTCAGGCATCTCAAAATATGACCAAGCGAAAACATCACAAAATTATTTGAATAACTTAGTGTAAGCCTCAATTTCTTCCAGGGTGCATTCTGCCCCCAAGGTGATATTTTTTCCAACTTTTGGTTTATTCAATACATTGATCTTAATGGTGGGTGAAATATTTTCCACGTTTCCTTCTTCAAAAGCATCTAATGCAGGGATAGGATTTTTAAACCAATCGAATTCACAATGGATGAAGTCTTTTGACTATACAACATATTGATCATGGGTTTTCTGTAGAAGGAAATACACATGGTGGTGAATATCATCCCAAGGTTAATCAGGGGTGACCATGGCTTCCATGTTGTCTTCATATGAATTAAAGAGGAGGAGACAAGAGGAAGAAGGACCACTTGATGATGGGGAACTACTTGGAGCATTGTCATGGGAAATGAAGTTCACATGCGCATCTTTAGAAAGAGGATGGATGACTAGTGGATGTGACTATCGGCTTAGGTGGGCTAACCTAGGTTCAAATTTTACTGCGCACCAACAAAACCCTCAATCATTAACCCTCTCGGCAACAACTTGCAAGAAGATCATAGTCTCACTCGAAGTGATTATGGGAGGATGCAGAACCAGGTTTATGTAACCATGAGGGATGATGCAATGTGGTATTTTTGTGTTATTTTATCCTTAACATACACCAATTACTTTGTAGAGCTTGATTATCTACTTAACCATGTCATTAACACTCATAAACAATAATACGCGGAAGTAAAATATAACCAAAATACTGAACATAAAGAAAAAGATGCATAATAATCATACACAAGTTATGTCCATCAAAACTGTACTTCTTATATTAATTCTTTTGGAACAACGTACAAATACTTGATGACCTGTGCACTCAACTACAGACTTTAGATCTCCTCACACTCATCTACAGAGCCTTTCCTTTAAGACCCAAAACACATTACAAATATATTTCCTTATGCTTCTATCATCACTATCTTTATTCCTTTATTCATTACTTTGACTTACATCTTTTCTCTATATATACTGATTACAGCAATGGGTACATCAAAATACCATGGTCCAAATACCATGGTCCTCCTAAAAATAATCAACTATTGCAGAAACCCGTTACAAAAATACGGGATTTCGACCCACCCCGAAGCTCTTAAAACTGTGCGGTATATAGATTTGTGGTTCTGTGCAGTCAACTTCCCCAAAATGTGAGTTTTGACCAAAACTTGGGCTAAGTTGGGTTGCACCCAATAGGCCCCCAACACTCACGTGTGACCCATCTCAAGTCACTTAGCTTCTTTGCCTCGAATCTTTGTTGTAATGTTGTTGTAGGCGACGTTGTACTGCTGTAGTATCTCTTCCATTGGCTTCTCTTCTCTGTTCAATTATTCTAGTAGTGCCTCTATCACTGGTCCTGGAGTCTTCTGCAACACTGCTTATTCCTTTTGTCGAAGCTCCTGGAGCTTCCCATCCACTTCCTGTGATATATGGAGAGCCTCATCCTACCATGGTTGAGTTCTCTCTATCAAAGTTTGTTCTTACTTTCTGAGTTCTTCGATCTGTTTTTGAAGCACCTTGCCTTCACTGATTTTGGTGAGCTTTTGTGAGACTGGAAAGGTCTTCACAGTTGCTCGAATCTCCTCTTTCTTCTTCTATTTCTAATAGATGTTGTCTTCTATCTTTCATATGTTCGGATCTTCCTGCAACAAAGTCCAAATCTACACGGTCTCATCCAATAATTTTCCACATACTGCCATTGTCTCAGAGATGCCTGCAGTCTTTAGTTCGATCTCCCTCTATTTGCACACTTCTCGTGGCATGGCTGGATGCAAATTCATTTGTAGACCACTAATCTTTACTTCATACTCGAACTGTAGAGCTTTGGCAGGTATCTACATTATCCTTATCCCAAATGTCATCTCTATTAGTCTTTCTAGATGGAGTCTTTGGCCTATATGCATTGGTTGTCTAGATGTTGGTGCCAACATTTTCAATTCTACAATACTCTGCTCAAAACCTGTCAGGAGCGCATCGTAACAATCCTCTATTTTGCTCCATGAATCCACTGTGACTTCTTGAACTTTCTCCCCAGTTTCATCTAGGTCCCCATCAGTAAGGACCAGTGGAATTGCTCCCTTGGAATTATCTGCTTTCTGCTTCTTCCTACTCCTCCGCGAAGTTCTGGTATGCATCTTCCTCTTTCCTTTTTCTGTCTTTATCTACTCCTTGGTCTCCTCTTCATCATGCTCATGGGCCGGTTCTTGGTCCTGTTCATCCTTATATTTATCTTTTCCACTTGGTTCTCCATGCTGCGAAGTTTCTTCATTTGTTTCACTATCTCCTGCATCTTTCTCCATCCCAGTCATCCATTTTGTGGGCCATTTCTGAATTAATGTCAGAAATAAACCATGCATAATGAATGGTCTTACCTTCCTCCTGAGCTTCCCAAAAATCTTCTAGGAATTCTCTACATAGATATCTGGTCCAATTGTACTGGACCCTGTTGTTTCACTATGTAGCTGAGGAAACAACTACTGCGGGGACTTCATTGGCTCAAAATTTTCACATAATCTTCCCAGCAAAGATATGCGTGGTGAAACATACTCCTTGGTCACTGATGGAATTTATGTCGTAGCCTCGCGTTTTATTGATGAATTTGAACTTGTCCTTCATGCTCTGCGCTATCGCTCTATCTTGATCCTTACTCATGAACTCTTCAGTGGGGTCCCTTCCTTGGTATGGAAACCAGATAATCCGCAATATCAACATCTCGTCAATGGGGATCCTATTTCCCAACCAAAGGTATCCATCATGCACCAACACGAGAAATTGTCTTACATAGGCTGTGTTAGGTTTACTTATGCCAAAGTGCGGCATGTTTAACATGTTCAACAAGCCTAATCTCTCCAACCCTTCTTCCCACTAATGTGGTTCCAATCTTGTTACTCTGCTCTCTTGGTAATGGACCTACTTCAGGTACTTGCATGGTGTGAACTGTGGGTATTTGTTACGGTCGTTGAAGTCATTATCCTCAAACTTCAACTGTGGAATTGTTTCAAGAAATTCTCCTTCAAATGGTATTTTCTCTGGTAGCAAGTGTAAATGTGCCATACTTTTCATCCTTGGAGTCTTTGACTAGATTGGCGTTAGGTTTCCTGGGTGGTAAATATGGCGGTAGCGGGGATGGAATTGTTACGCTCTCTGTCTCCATCTGCGGTTGTTCTACTTCTTCTTCACTGTCTCTTATAGGTTGGGTTTCTAGCTGCAGTTCAACATGCTTCTTAGGCTTCTTATGTTGCTTCTTCTTTGTTCTCTACTCCAGAGTCAGAGGCGACATGGCAGGTGTGCCAAATGGTGATGTAGCTTCCATAACTCCCTCTACACCTTTCTCTTCGAATATGCGAATAAGCTCTTTAGTGTTCATGCAGTAGCACGACTTTTGCAATTTTTCAATACTTAGCGATTTTTGAGCTCTTAGACAGCAAAGTGCCAAAATGTTGGTGGGAAATGATCCTTTTATAGCCCTCCTGATATTCTAACCTCATCATTTTCCTAGATCTTGTTTAGATTTTATTTATTAACTACATATCTATCCCTAGATCATTACCAACCTGTCTCCATAAAATAATTTTCCGCTCCTCCAATGACCAGTTTCCTTTTAATGGTCATATTTCAGGCGAGCTTTCTCACACCTTTCATTGTAGTGAACAATCCCTCTTGTGTCATGATTCCTATGAACTGTGACATACTCCTGAAAGTCGTGAACTAACCTTCCTATGTCAAAGCTCTTTTCTGCAGCATAGTTTATATTCTAGTGTCTACTTTCAATTGCAGGTGGCACTAATACTTTCCTCCTTTATTTTTAGAGCGAAGATATCATGGAAGGGTTGTCCCTATATAGTTTCAACCTGCTGCCATTCACCCTCCCTAGTATCAATTCTCCTTTCAACTTCGCCAACTGAACTATGCCACCATTCATGATATTCTTGATGATATAGGGGTCCAACCAATGCATCTTAAACTTTCCTAGGAACTTCGTGAATCTACTGTCATACAGAAGGACAATATCTCCTTCCTAGAATACCTTTTTCTTGATATTTCGATCGTTCCAAGCTTTTTCTCTTGCTTTCTGCACCTGCTAATGAAATTTTGCTATAAATCTGTCTTCCTCTAATGTGAGCAACTATGCCATTCTTTCCTCCATTATGTCAGGGTTGACCATGTCTATAAAGGCTGCAATCCTTAAGCTCGTGTTATAGCGGCTACAACCACCCTCCAAAATTTTGCCTTAACTTCATTTTGGAGCCTTCTAATGAACCATCCTTAGTAGCATGTCTTGGATTATCAAGTACATAGGCTTCAACTAAGTTTTAGTGGCTTGCCAGCCTGTGCATGTTAGGTTGTTTGTCTCCCTCCCATAGGCTCTAGACTTGGACTATTTGTTGGCTGAGACACTCCCCCAGAAAATTGTGAAACTCTGGAGGGGAACCAGCCTTCCCTCCAAAAATTGCACAAATCAGCTGGGCAGCCTGCTAGGCTCCAAAATTGCACATAATAGTTAGGCAGTCCTCCTTCAGAAAACTGCACAATCTGACCCAACACTGCAACTCAACCTAAAAATTGCGCAATTCTGGGAGACAGTGACTTGCTGACCCCAAAAATTACGTAATCCCTCAAGGAAAACCAGCCCATATCAGCCCATAAACTTCTCAAATTTCATCTCAGGCTCATAGACCAATGCATATACCTTTAGGGTTAACCGGTTCCCTCTAGGACTGAGAAAAATTGATTTGCATGCATGGGTTGCTTTTCCTAAAATAGAAAAAGGCAACATGCAAAGGAATCCCTAGATTTGAGGGATCTATTTTTTGTAGCTAGAGGTTACATGCATAGATCGTTTTAGAAACCTCTCACTAAGTGTCACTTTTTCCCAGATTTGTGGCATGCACGTCATAACATCAATCTTATCAAAACTTATGAATCAGATATTGTAGAGCTCATTCCTCATATCGATCTTATAGCTTTGACACCCCACATCGCATCTAGGAGTCTTCGACACTTTCAACTTAGCTGTTTTAGGGTAAGTCTGCTTCTCATGTCTTGCACTGCGTTTTTGTCACTTTTTGTGTTTCACTTTGTGTAAGTGATATTTGCTTGATTTCAATGAGCGTTTCCTGTCATTTTAATATATGTTAGCTTGTAGAAGCACCGTTTCAATTTTCGTTTGCATCTCACTATTGTCGCATGCACGACACTGTTTTTGCATCGATGGTTGCCATTACGGCAACCCGCTTCACACACATGCATATTTTCCATTTTTTTAATCTTGCACTTATTGTTTGCATGCATGACCATTCACTCTTGTTTACACTCAGTTTCACCATGCATTCATACTTCTCATGTTTTCAGTATCCCATTGGCGGGTCTAGGCTACCTTGGCCCAGACCGTACCTTGCTCAACAATTGCACATTTCTGGAAGTGAAGGCTCTACATTCCATCCAAAAATTATGCAAGTCTGGCCCATCACTAACGTCTAGGCTTGCATTGCGCAATTATGGGAGGTAGTGCCTTTTTGGCCCCAAAAACTGTGCAATGTAGTTCATTGTTTTGCATGTCACTGTTGACTGAGATTGCGCATTGCGCTGTTTCAGTCCTCAATAGGCTAGGATGGAATGTGCATTGCACAGTTCCAGTAGTCAGTCAGCCTCTTGATAGCCTAGAATGTGCATTGTGCAGTTCGAGCAGTCAGTGTCCTAGCCTTCTGGTGAAAATTGCACAATCTTCACAGATAGTCACACAGGTATGTTGCATGTCAGTCCTCTAGTTTGTTTTGGTTTACAACTGACATATTTCTTTCCATGAGTGTTTTTGTGTCTCCAGGTATCACAAGTGTTGGTCTACCTCTCAACAGCACAAGTTTAATGGCTTCCAGGAGATCAGAGTCAAAGACACTGTTGAGACCTCAATTGGGGATGCAGTTAATCAAGTTTCTATGAAATTGCCTGTCTATGAAGACATTAAGTTGTTCATGGAAAACGATATCAATATGAAATGGCAGTGACATCACAATGAGTAGCACCATCAACAACAACAAAAGGTAGCAAACCTACATGTGACAAATGCAAGAGGAAGTTTGTTGACAATGCAAAGGTGGAGCAAAGTTGCAAGTTCAAGCATATCCACTTGTGATGAAATTAGCTTTGGAGACTGAGGCTATGAGGCGATGATGCGACAAGAGGATCGTGCGAAGGCAAAGAGAGAAACATATAAGGAGTTGTAGTAGGAACAAGTACAACAAGAGGCACAACATGCACAGACTGATGAAACTGGGCCCATAGAGGTTAGACCCAGCCCAATAGCTAGCACAAAGAAGACAGGGTGAGTAGCACCGTCGATTGAATGCAAGGTTGTTTAGGAGAATGGATGTCATTATGCATATGCATTCAATCACACCCATTGGCACACTCACCAAGGTGAAGATAACAACCAAGTATGACTAGAGCTGAACATGTATTTTGAAAAGTTGATGCGCATGGTCACCAGCACACACTTGGAGATCAGCACAGACACTTTGCATCAGTATGTTGCTGGTCCAGCTGCACTCAAGATGATGATGCACATGTTATTAGATGAGTTGGACAAAGGAGCCACATTAGTGTACTCGGATGCAACGGAGGCAAGAGTTCTCTTACAACAAGATTTCACCATTGATTGCATGGACAACATCACGGACGACCAAGCTTGGCATCAGTTGGCCACCGTTGACCATCATGAGGATGTCGAAGAGATGGTCTTCCCATAGTTGTTTGAGTCTTTCATGGTTTGCTCAATCCATTTTGTCTCACATTGGTACATGTGCATATTGTATGTATCATCTTGTAAAGTGGAAGTCCAAGTGTCAATAGTTGAATGTAACAGTCATAGAGTAGTTGAAGACTCATGAGGGTAGGTGAATAGTCACAAAGGGGAATGTCAAGGGTCACACCACCATTTTCTATTAATAGTACATCATAACTCATTGTAGAGGATTTTAGTCAACCAAGCTCCGATAGGAGTATCTTAAAGAAAGCTTGGAGAGTATTGTAATGAGCCTTGTCTTCTCCACAGTGAAGATATAATACATCTCTTTGGAGGAGTAGGTGACAGTGACTGTAATGTTCCATTATTGGGACTATTGGTTGGTCATGGTTGTATTGTATGATTGGAACATTCACTTCTTAATATAACAAAGCCAACACGTTTCATGCACATGTATGTATAGACTTTTTCTGTATATGTATGTATGAATCTTACTAAAATGTGTTGTTGGTTTAACCATCACTTTGGATTGTTGGTTCACCTTCCTTCCAGTTTGTGATGCATCTTTTCTTGTGTGTTTCCTTCCAATTTGCGTGTTTACACAAGTTTCCAAGGGGCGCACTCATTCCACCTTCCGTGTGTTAGAGACATTCACGCACCTTCCTTGGCTTGTTGTGCATGTCACACCCTTGCTACCAACAAGCGCATATCACTTACCTCTACGTGCAACCGCGGTCAAGGCGATACCATACGACCCACTGTTGGGACTCCTACACCAAACGGTCTGAGGTCTAGTTGGGAATTCTCACTGGGGAGATCCCCTAACATGTCATTGGGTCCAACACCGTCAACATCTCGGTATAATATACTCCATGGGAATCACAACTTCTTGCCCATAAACCAACTTGAAAGCTGTATGGACTGTCATCTTCTTGCATGTGGTTCTATAAGCCCATAACATTGCTAGAATTCTTAGATCCTAGTCATCTCTGTTCACATTGCACACTTTGGTCAGTGCATTTTCCAAAATCTTATTAAAAGCTTCAACTATGCCATTTTCTTGAGGGTGATATTTTGATGATACACTTGGAATTCTTTAGTCAACGCCTCAATGGTCTTATTCAGGAACAGTGATGATTGATCACTCATCAAGACCTTTGGACAACCAAATCTAGACAAAATATACTCAAAAATGAACTTCACAATAGTTTTTGTGCTGCAATTTCTTACTGCTTGAGCCTCAACCCAACTTTTCAAATAATCAGTTGATGTGATTATATACCTTGCACCAATCTTCTTCCTAGGTGGGTTTATAGGTCCAACGAAATCAATGGCCCATTTGTCAAAGGCATGCAATGTCACCTATGGCACTAATGGAATTTCATCCCTCCTTGATAGCTTCCCAATTCTATGACATACATCACATGATTGAAAATACTCCTTTGCATCCTTGTGTAGTGTGGGCCACCATAATCTTGCTCTTAAAACCTTCTGCGTAGTAGCCTTCCTTGCGTAATGTCCACCAACTACGCCTCCATGAGTGTCTGCCAAAATAGTATGTCTTTCATGTTCTGGGACATACCTGCGCATTCTTTCATCTGGTCCCATCTTATACAAATGTCCTAATATCAACAAAAAAGCAGTTTCTTTTACCACCAACTCCTTCTTCTGCTGCATAGTGTATTCAGCAGGGGCCATTCCTGTATCCAAAAACTAAATAATGTCCATGAAGTGATCATCTACAATCTTGATTGCAAACAACTATACATCAGGAAGATTATCTTCAATGTTCATTGGTTCTTCCCCTATTTCCAACCTTGATAGATGATAAAGGCTGACATTCAACCTTCTTGGTTTAACAACTTCAAAATTGTACTCCTAAAATAACAAAACCATCTACAAATTTTCCCTCCTAGGACAGGCTTATTCACCAGATATTTTAATGTAGAATGATCTATGAACATCTTAAAATGTGATCCCAACAAATAATTTCTGAATATATGCAATGCATATACCATATCCAAGCCTTCTCTTTCTGTGGTAGTGTAGTTCTTCTATGCTTTAGATAACTTCTTGCTTGCAAAATCTATAGGGTGATCACTTTCTCCTGCACCAGGTTGTGCTAATACTACTCCCAAAACTATGCAAGATGCATCTACATGAACATGAAACTAATTCTAGTATGGGAAAACCAAGATAGGTGTAGTCACCATCTTTTATTTCAATATATCGAGACTTTTCTGGAATTCTTCATTCCATTGAAAAGTCACAAATTTCTTTAATAGTTTCTCCATTGGCACAGTTATTTGCACATACCCCTTAATGAATTTTCTATAATATCTAGTGTGTTCCAATGTAGTGTGCAACTATCTCATTGTTTTTGGTGGAGGTAAGTTCACAATGACAACTATCTTCGTGGGATTCACCATTAAACCTTGCTTGCACACAACATGCCCCAATAGTATTCCAAAGGTCACACAAAATATACATTTCTTTAATTTCAATGAGATCTGGTACTGCCTACATGTGTCCAACATAATCCTTAACATGATTTTTCAATAGTCGAGACTGTCCAATCATCAAAGTATACCTCCAGGAATTTGTGTATGTACTCCTTGAATGTTGTGACTCTAATTCTTGAAAATGTAGCAGGGGCATTCTTCAACCCAAAAGGAATCACTGTATACTGATATGAGCCCCACTTTGTTGCAAATGTGGTCCTATGCCTATCCTCTGGTGCATTCCTGATCTAATGATAGCCATAAAATCCATTTGTGAATTATGAGTAGGCCTCATGTCCTCCTACATTATTCAGTACTTCATCTGTAAAGGGTGCATGGAAGAGATCATCCCCCATACATCATTTAATTTCCTCAGATCAACATAAATCCTAATATCTCCTTTAGTCTTCTTTTCCTAGACACCATAGGCCTTACCCACTTTGGTTTCTCCACAGGTTTAATGATCCCTGCTGTTATCATTTTATCTAACTCCTATTTCACCTTTTTCCTTATATTTTGGGTTCAATTTGTAGGGTCTTTTCTTGACAGGTTTCACATTAGGTTTAAGAAAAATCCTCATGACTCCTAGGTCCCTTAATATGCCCTTCATTTTTGAAAATTTTGTAGGGAAAAACTCCTGGTATTCATGTAGCATCTCTTTAACTTTACTAACTGTATCCTTGTCCCAGTAGTGTTAGAAAATTATATATTACAGAGCGATGGAACACATAAAATATTGCAGAAATATAAACACAGAAAACACATAAAATAAGAGAGACACAAATATTCATGGCTCACCCAATTTGGGCTACGTCCACGGAGAAACAACCAGTCCTTCCTTTTATATTATCCAGCAAAATGAAGAGATACAACCTACAACAGATCCTCTATAATTCCCTCTTCGCTCTCACACAATCTCCTCTCTCTTTCTCACTCTGAATACACATCTACATAGACGCAATACAATTCCCTCATATATAGCAAGGCGTTGCGTTCTAGGGAAAAACCCTAAATTAAACATAATTTCTACCGTTAGATTTCTGCCTAATAATTGTCATTTCCGCCCTGGACCCCCCTGGAAGTGCACATTTACGGTGGCATTTCTTCCACATTACGAACTAGGGTCCAATGTGGCGATACCTCTAAATAAAGAAAATAGTCAGGCTCCACACCCAACAATCTCCCACTTGGAGACTGATTATAGCAACTCCACCGCTACTTCATTTGCTGGAAAATGACTTCACTTTGGACCTGGATGTTTCTCATCTTCATCATCATACTTGAAGACCAATTGAAACCAAGCAGAATCTCAGTTTCTCCCTGGTTACAACTTTTGCTAACATATTTGTAGGATTCTGGCTAGTGTGTATCTTTTCCAGCTTCAACTGTCCATCTTCCAACACTGATTGTATGAAATGGTACTTGAGTTGTATATGTTTAGTCTTGGAATGAAATGTAGAGTTCTTTGCAAGATGTATAACACTATGGCTGTCACTGTATAACTTGCCCAACTCCTACTTCTTACCAAATTCATCTAGAAACCTTTGTAACCAAATCATTTCTTTACTAGCCTCTATAGCAGCAATATACTCTGCTTCCGTCATTGACAGTGCAACAACAATTTGCAGTTTTGAAACCCAACTAATAGTTGTTCCACCTATAGTAAACCCATACCCTATGGTGCTCCTCTTGTTATCTCTATCACACGCCATATCTGCATAAACATATCCATGTAGAGCAATGTTTGAACCACCAAAGTATAATGCTTGATTTGTGGTACCTCTCAAATAATTGAGAATCCATTTCACTTCCATCCAATGTTCTTTTCCTGGATTGTTCATATACCTTCTTACAAATTCCACTGCAAGTGCAATGTCAGGCCTTTTTCAGACCATTGCATAATACATTAAGCTTCAATCTACTGATGCATATGGAACTTTAGACATATAAACCATTTCTTCCTGAATTTTGGGACACGCATCCTTACTTAGTTTGAAATGGCTAGCCAAAGGCATACTAACTGGTTTTGCGTTCTACATATTAAATATTTTCAACACCTTTTGTATGTAATCACTATGAGACAATGTTAATTTTTGATTCTTCCTATCTCTAGTTATTCTCATACCAAGGATTTGTTTTGCAGCACCCAAATCCTTCATTACAAATGAATTTGCCAATTTTATTTTGAGCACATTTATTTCCTACATGATAGAACCTACAACAAGCATGTCATCTACATATAATAACAATATAATATAGCTGCCATCATTTTGCATTTTGAGATAAACACAATGATCAGAGTGACACCTAGTATAACCTTGTTTAAACATAAACTTGTCAAATTTTAAATACCACTGCCTTGGAGCCTGTTTTAAGCCATACAAGCTCTTCTTCAACATGCATGCTAGTTTATCCTTCCCTTTTACCTCATATCCTTATGGCTGCTGCATATATATCTCTTCCTCCAAATCCCCACAGAGAAAGGTTGTCTTTACATCTAACTGCTCAAGATGCAAATCTTCAACTGTTACTAGACTTAAAATAGTTCTGATTGAAGTCATTTTAACAAAAAGACAAAATATCTCATCAAAGTCTACACCCTTTTTCTGTGCAAACCCCTTCACCACAAGTCTAGATTTATACCTTTTTCTACCTCCATCTTCTTCCTTCAACCTGTAAACCCTTTTATTCTTCAATGTTGTTTTACCTGTAGGCAACCTGAATAAGTCCCAAGTCTGGTTATGTGCTAAGGAGTCCATCTCTTCTTTCATGGATTTCTCCCACTTCTCCCTATTTTATACCTGCACTTCTTCTTCATAACATTTTGGTTCACTAGAATCACTCAACAATACATAATATAATGAAGAAGAGTATCATTCAGGGGGTCTAGTATTCTTGATAGATCTTCTGACACCACTTTCAGGTGTTTGAGGTGATTGTTGTTGTTGTTGTTCTGGTTGTTTATCATTATGATTTTCAAGAACCTTCACTTTTTCTGTGATCTCATCAAGCGCTACGTATTCTCTATTTTCTTTCTCCTGTTTCTTTTCTTGCATCTGATCCTTATGCAAAACATTTTCATTGAATATGATATCTATGCTCCTAATGTTTTTGTGTTTTTCATAATCATAAAAGCGATAACCAAAATCATTAACACCATATCCAATAAAGGTACATTTCTTTGATTTTGTCTAAAACTTTGTTCTATTTTCTTTATTAATGTGGACAAAGGCTTCACAACCAAAAGTATTTAAAAATGAGTATTTTACCTTTTTACTTGTCCATGCCTCCCTTGGAATATGACCATCCAAGGTACTTGAAGGTCCTTTGTTTATACTATAAACAACAATATCTACAACATCTTCCCAAAATTGTAAAGGCAATCCTGCATGCAATCTCATGCACCTTGCACGCTCCATGATTGTCATGTTCATCCTTTATGACACACCATTTTATTGTGGTGTTCCTGGAAGTGTCTTCTCTCTACGAATTCCATTCTCTGAACATTAGCTATCAAAGTCTTCGCTGAAATATTCACCTCCATTGTTTGATCTGGGAAACTTAAACCTTTTTCCTGTCTCATTTTCAACCAAAGCTTTCGATTTCTTGAAAGTATCAAATACATCAAATTTATTTCGAATACAATAAATCCAAGTTTTTCTAGTTGCATCATCAATAAAAGTAACATAATAAGAGAGCCACTGAGATATGATATCTGAGCAGGTCCCCATACATTTGTATGCATAAGCTCTAATTTTTTTCTCTTCTTTTCTTTCCCAACTCTGAGAAATCTCACTCTCTTCTATTTTCCATAAACACAATTCTCACAGAATTCCAAATCAACATGCTTCAAACCTGGCAACAAACTTCTCGAGTGAAGAATCTTCATCCCCTTCTCACTCATGTGCATGAGCCTATGAGGCCACAATGCTATATCTTCTCATGTAGAGGTTAAAGCATTAACAGGATTAGAAATACAATTACATAAATAGAATGTACCGACCTTTTCTCGTTTTTATATTACTAAGGCTCCTTTAGTGACAGTCCAGGTTTTATCTGTAAAAGTAGTTACACAACCTTCACCTCCCAACTACCCTGTTGAAATCATATTTTTCTTCAAATCTGGAACACACCTTACCTCCTTCAATAGCCATTGATTTCCATTCTGCTGTTTTATGAAAACTGTACCCATTCCAATGATTTTATAGGGTTTATCATCACCCAATCGAACTTGTCTAAAATCTCCTTGAACATAATCATGAAAATGTTTCCTATTAGGTGTGGCATGGAATGAGGCCCATGAATCTACTACCCAGGCATCAATAATATTTTCTAATGAAAGAATCAAATAATATTGCAACACATCACTTGTCACATTTGCTTCATGATTTTTTTCTTGTTGTGTGTCTCCTTATTTTCCCTTCCGAGTCTTACAGTCTTTCTTTAGGTGTCCTTTCTTTGCACATTTCCAGCACACTATCCCCAATCTGGCCTTGGATCTTCCTTTCCTTGACTTACTACGATATCCTGGGCTCTTTCCTCTTTCCATTTTTCTTCCCCTAGTCTTTGCAGTCAAAGCATTACCTGATGTCTCACCAGAGCTTTTCCGTCTCATTTCCTCACTAAGGATTGCACCGATAACATCATCAAATTTTAAAGTACTAGATCTAGAGACATAGTTACTAATGGACATAACTAAACCATTCCAACATTCTAGCAATGAGCATAGAAATAACAAAGCCCTAACTTCATCATCAAAAGCTACCCCTACAGAACTTAGTTGACTAGTAACTATGTTAAATTTGTTTAAATGATCAACAACAGATCCAACTTCTGACATCTTCATATTAAATAAACGATTCATAAGAAATAGCTTATTTGAGGTTGAGGGTTTTTCATATAGTTTGGCCAATGCTGACATCAAACCCTCTGTTGTCATTTCCTTTGATATATTAAAGGCTACTGACACCGCTAGGCACAACCATATTGTTCCAAGTGCCTTTGTGTTGAGAATATCTCATTCTGTATCTGTCATACTCGTTGACTTCTTTCTCTTTTGGCTCAATGGTAGGTACAAATATTTTCGATACAAATAATCTTCCATTTGCATCTTCCACAGTTGGTAGTTTTGGACGTTAAATTTTTGGACCTTAAACCTACTATCTTCTGCCATTACTCCCACTCGAACTAGGAACCCTTTGTTGAGAATGCAACAAGATGATGGAGCTTAGTGGAAAGGATTCGCCTTCACTAAGTGGGCCCATAGGCAAATTATGGCGCAAAGTCTATTTTTAGACTATGTCTATTTTTAGACATATGGGTCATGTTTATGAGTTACAGGATGCTGTTTATGGATTGGTCAAGTTGGCAAAAATAGATGGACTTCTATTTTTAGACAATAGCGGTGACACTGTCAAGTCTAAATATAGAGCAGTCAAATATTATTAGCTCATAATAATATTTAGATTATAAACTTTATCTTATTCTCTTGGAGCACCTCAGTTGGAGCTATAGATGTGCACATGCAGCTGACAGAAGGAATCACATGGTTACCTATGGGTTGACTGAGCTATTGCATGCAGGACCTCAGTTAGAACTCAACTGGTTGAGTTTAGTGGAGCTGGAGGTGGAGTTGATGGAGTTGTGTTCAGTTTGACTTGGTTGAACTGGTTGTATTTAGTCTAACTGGAAAATAGACTAAGTGATGAGTTGTGTGTAGTAGTTATTAATTAATTCACTAATTATTAACTCATAATGCAACTGAAGAATACATCAGTTAACTCAGTGCATGTACAGTTCAGTGGAGACAGGTGTTAGAGATTGAGATTGCTATTAGTTGTGATTATAGTTGTGCATGAGATCTTGCACAAGCAGTGGGATCGAGTTATGCCAATGAGAATTGTGGCCAAGAAAAAATGATTATAGCCTGTGCTCACGTGATTTCCAGTGTGAGTGATTTTCCAAGGTAAAAAGAACTTGGAACGAGTTTGGTTACAATTATTGTTCTTGCAGGATTGTG
>APFE030287584.1:58696-83923 GCA_000404065.3 Pinus taeda | reverse complement strand
CATCCAAGAATTGTTCATTTATGTAGTGTAAAGGAGGTTGCCCCCTCGAAGAGGCTGAATTCTAAGGTGTTGATCTATATTTTCTATCTTTTCTTGAGTTGGTTTCATAACAGTCACGACTACTGACACTCCCTGGCCAATTTAGCTTAGAGTCTAGGTTCATTGTTGTTATTATAATTATTTCTTATAAAATAATTAAATGAGGTGTATGATGAAGTTTATCGTGAGTTAATATGTTATAAATTAAATCTTAAAAGTCTTATAAAAATTATTTGTTGAATTTATTTCTTTATTGATAAAATAATAAAGTATTCTAAATTACATTTATTGAATAAATATGGTATGTCAGAAAGCAAAATAATAAATTATAGACACATGTTTTTTTTTGTGGGCCTTTGTAGAGGCAAGTCTAAGGTCGGGCTGACTACGAGGTTACGCATAACTATACACATTGTAGCTCGTGCTTAAGAGAGATGGAGGTTGGTCCCGACTATGAGATTGGTGGTGGGCATTGTGGTTTGAATGGTCTCTATAGACACTCCCAAATACTAACACTCCCCAGCCTATTCAGCTCCAGCTTAATACTTCATTTTTTCTTTAAAGAATTGGATAACGGGTTCCAATCTTTTAAACATCTTATCTTACAAGTATGATTTATTAAATTGATTTTTTAATTGATAAAAAAATAAATTAATTTGAATTAATTTTATAAAATAATATGTAATATGAAAAAAATACTAAATTATAAAGATGCCAATTGTACATATATGTTTCTTTTATGGGCCTTGTTAGAAGAAATTCAGTGGTTGCGCTGGCTATGAGATTAGAGATCGATATTGTCTTTTGGACGGTGATATGACATTTCGTGACCAATTGGCATCCTTGTAAACATGTGCAACTATATGTACATATTTTTTTGTCGTCCCTACTGAAAGGAAGTCGAAAGTCAGGTCTGACTATGAGATCAGAAGTGAGATTTGTTGATTGCATGGTCTTTATGGGCACTTCCGACTATTGACAGTCCCTGACCAAATCAATTGCATTTACAATACTACATGGAAGCATGTTAAATCAATTTTATTTTAAATTTGAAAATTAATTATTTAAATTACAATTTTATAGTACATTTATACGAAGATATTTTTTTACTCTATTTGTTCCACATGTTCTTCTTCTTTTTCCTTCGCTTTTTGGGTCCTAATCATTTTTAATTGTGACAAGTGACTAAATTGTTAAGTTTTATTGGTTTTACTTAAAATTGTTCATGGTTGCAAAATGAATTGAAGTTTAAGTGAGTGTTTTGATTATTATGACTAACCTTATAAAAAAAAATAAACTTTGTTTAAAGTGAGGTCAATGTGAATTTAAATTTTTAACATTATTTTATTCATCTTTATAAATTAAGTAATTAATTAAATTTATGATAATTTTCATATATATATATATATATATATATATATATATATATATATATATATAGTATACTATATTATATATATATATATATATTATATATTTATATAATTTTCATTTACAAAAAAATAAATGAGATTTCAAATAATGTTTGTTTTTTTTTTATTGTTTAAATAATGTTAAATTTTTTATCAAAATTTTATTGTTTTTTATTATAATTAAATAGAGTATTAAGTTGTTTTGTATTTCCTTATTTTAAATTCCATGGATGTTAGAATTGCTTATTTAGCTAGTATTCTTAGTTAGAATTGTCTCGTATTGTATTTATTATTATTTAGTGATATATAGTTAGAAACATGTTATTATTTTCATTAGTGGATTTTGTGAATTGTGATGCATTGTTTGGTATTCCATAAAGTAATTGTTATATTAGCTGAGAAATATTTGACTCTACACAAGATTTTAATTTTATAGGTATGAGATTGTAATGATTAGGATGTTCTAGACATTTGTGTAGTTTTGAATTTTTTCCAAGTTTTAAAGTGCTAAATACTTTTATCTAGACAGGGGAATATCTAAAACTTGATAGATTCTTTAGAAATTTTAAATGAACTTTATTGTTATGAATTAATTTGGGATTAAGTTACACATTATTTATGGCTAGATTGCAAGTTAAACTTTTAAAGAATTTTTTATTTTATTTTTATTTATGGAATGATATTAATGTTTCTTGTAGCAACTATGTGTTTTTTTCTTTCAAGAAAATTGGGAAGCATAAAAAGACAAATGGGAACTAGAAGGCATTAAAGATTGCTACAACCTTTGTTATTTTCAATTTTGGTGTTTAATAGTATTTAATTTCTAAACACTTAAATACAATTGTAAGGGTTTTCAAATACTTTTAGATACTTAGATTTTAGGCCAATTGACATTTTGAATGATTTGAAGTATAATTTCTAATATGCTTACAATTCAACATCTTTGGATAAGGAAATTAGTTTTTAGAAGACTTATTCATGATATTATTTGTTATAGTTAATACTAACATGTGTTTAAAGCATAATATTATTTAGATTGTAGAATCATTATTTAACTTGATGATATATTGGATTTAGGTGATTTCTGCTAGTTTGGTGGTAGAACAATTCTATGCAATTGTGAATGGTGTTGAGTCATGGAATGTGTAGTTGTGGAATTATCAAAGTCATTGCAACAACTTATAAAAGAGGAGGAGACTAGTAATTAGAAATTGCATTCTGCAAATAAATCAGATATGAGGAAAACAATGAGCGGTTTGAATGCAATATCTATGGCAAGTGGATTAGTTGCAATTTTAATTGGTGCAAATGTTTGTGTTGTTGCATGAAATATATTTGTTTAAATCTAGAGAAAAGTGGATCAATGTCAAAGGGTAGGATGCAACATTTCTTTTTGTGAATTAGATGTTAAATTTGTTGATTCACTATCTCTCAAGTGAGAAAGGATTTTCACATATTCTAATGCTAAAATAAGGAGATATTAAAAGTACGCTTAAATATCATGATCATTTTTTGTTGTGTTTGTATACTTGGAATCTATATTGCAAGATGAGTGGCTTTCGAAGCTTAAATTATTGCATCTCAAGAACTATGATTAATATTGAGCCATGGTTTTTATTTGCAGTTACTTTAGTGATATGTGGGTAGAATGTTATTTGTTGTTTATTGCATAGTAGATAATGCTTTCAATGTCTAGCAAACAATATGATACAAACCGAGCCTACTGACCTTGATTTGCAATCTAATGTAGTCATAGTGCTATGATTACATTTAGGCAATGATTTTTTATTTGTGCTTTCTTTAGTCATGTGTCACTAGAATGTTATTTATTTCTTATGACATAATATGTAATGATTTCAATCTCTAGTAAACAATATGATACAAAATCACATTTCCCAATTTTTGTCATTGTTAGTTGCAATATTATTATTATATTTATTAATTATATAACACAGCACACACACACTTTACTATGTGGCATTGAATGATTGTTAATGTTTTGTATGTTAGCTTGCAGAAATTATGATGTTATGGTATTTAATTATTGTTAGTCTACAACATTGTTGGTGATTCTCGTGTAGTCGCATTCTAGATCTATCAATCTCTTAATGAACAATGTCTGATCACAAATACATTTGAATCATGTATAGGTTATGCATGAACACAAAGTATATAGAACTCATGTAATTAATTTTATTGTCTCATAAATCATAAAGAGACAATTAAGATAAAATAACTCTGAAATCCCATGTATAACAAAAATAATTATTTTTAATTGCAAAAAAAATTTGCATTTTTATTTGTCGAAAAAACAAGAATGTGTGATGTGTTTTATTGATCAAAATGCTTACACTTTGTTTTTCTTTCTACATAGAAATATCAATTATTAGTTTTTCTAGTTTTCAGTTTTTCCATTAACTCCATGCATTGTTTTTTTGTCTACCAATTATGCGTAGGTTTTGTTCTTGCATATGTACACATTAGCTTTGGGACTTTGTCTAGTTGCTACGATGTAGATATGTCAAAAAAAACTACAATGTTCATGTGATGGAAATATGTATGCTCAAACAATTGGAGCTATATCCATCTGCACCAAATCTTAAAAAACAAATATTGCATTAGGCTAAGAAGCTAAATACTTTACATTTTATTTCAGAGCATAATCTCTTTAGAATGCAATGATAGCTTAGTAACTTAGACATGGTGCAATTGATAGCTTTATAGTAATAAGCATTTGAATATGTTTATTATTTCAATAGGCTTATGAATATGTAATTGTTTTAAGTAGATTTATGCATGTTATCTTTAATTAGAGTTGTTTATTATAGAAAGCTATATTGTAATTTGTTTTTGAAGCTAATAATTGGGTTCTCTTTGATTTATACATTTTGAAATGCATTTACACTCATTTTCAAATATATTTTTTTAATCGAATATTGGAAATTAAATATTTTGTTTTGAAATTTTTTAAAATGATAATAATGCTTTGGTTGCTATTATTTTAAATTGCATAGATGTCTTTAGTTCGAAATTATGTTTCAATTGCAAAACAAAAAATGCAATCTACAAGGTTCCTTACGGCAATTTCATTTACTCTTTTGTCATAGTGCTGACTAATCATTTGGGAGTATTGTGAAACAAATAAAATAGGAAGAGAAAATAGCCAGAAAGACAATATAGACTAGATAATATATGAGGTCTAAACATTTCCTATTATCATATTTTATGATTAGACGTTCAATGTAATCCATGCTCTTAATTCTATAAATCATTGCTAGTTTGTCTCAATATACTTCATGGAAATGAAAATTAGTTTTGCGTTGAAAGGATCAAAATTGTAAGAAATTGATCACAAGTTATCTAGATTCAATCTACATAGATTAGAGCTTTTTTTCTATTATCCTAGTGATTGTTTATTTGAATCATTTTTTGTTCTTCTTCACTTTCGATATAATTCAGTTGAAATATGAGATGGGATTGTAAATCAATTTCGACATTTTCTGTCTCATGGACATGATGTTTCTTTTCATTCATTGCATACAAAATTGACTCCTGAATACCTTCAGGATCTTCATCTTGTTAATGATCTTGAATTGTAGTTGAAAGGATTGTCTAGACCTTCTTCTATTTGTGCTCGAACTACAATTAGCTTATGGGGGGTGCATTTTGTATCAAATGGATCTCCAATTAGTTACTAGTTCCAATCAATGTTTGGCTATTTACAAATGTCCAAGCATATCTACGATTCAATTTAGATATTTATGGATATCAATATAATATTTTTCTACATAATCAAAATCCTCCATGTGGACATTTTGAACCACTATTGCTACATAACATAGTAGATAGTTTAGCTTCAATAAATAAGACGATAAGCCCATGAATCTTCCCATACCAATTCTTGCATGGACAATTTGACATATTTCCAATTGAGCAAATCTTATTTGAATAAGGTTTCATGATCTGTCGACAAAATTTTAATGACTTTCATGAATATTTGTTTGAGTCCATTTGTACACTTGCACCATGTTTTGATATATCTAATATCAGAAAAATAATTTCACAAACTTTTTACAATTGTTTCATTTGTAATG
Source organism: Pinus taeda (assembly GCA_000404065.3). NCBI lineage: Eukaryota > Viridiplantae > Streptophyta > Pinopsida > Pinales > Pinaceae > Pinus > Pinus taeda. The sequence continues at coordinate 78,378 of APFE030287584.1, read as the reverse complement.
ATGATAGAGCTATCAATTCCTTGTAACAACACTTGTGCGATAAAAACATTGAACAAGAGCAATGTATCTCTTATTGGAAAGCTGATATTATAATTTTATCAATTCCATATGCATATGGACATATAGAGGGAAAAGGTTTCGCAATACAATGGATATGTGAACTACTTGATGTTAACATATATATCTGGAATATAGAAACAAAATACATTTCCTTAAGATTCTATTAATCAAAAACTTGCTCAAATCCATATCTTATGCATATGCTAGTATCTACAACACATGCACATTTCCATGCAATTCTGGAAATTTAGATTGTTGAGAATGTTAGTGACATTGATGTTTCACCACAAATGCTTCAAATAATCTCAGAAATAGATAACTGCAAGCTGACTTGAATTGTGCCTTGTAGATATCTTGTTAACAAAGAATCTAAGTTTACTAGATGTTCTGCTCAATTAAAGCATTTTTTAATTGACAACATAATAAATTAATTAATTAATTAAAAAAAATTGTTGTAGTATCAAAGGATTCGAAATCATCAAATGAGAACAATAATCCTTTTTCAATGGAGACACAAAATAGCAAAGAATTCGTTGCTTCTTTTTTCAATGCTTATAGTAAGCGATATACTCACTTACATCAATTGAAATATGCAATATGAGCACAAATTGCTATAATACAAGAAGAAAAAAAGAAATATTTAAAGTCAAATAAAGCAATTGAGGCATATTTTGCACTCAATCCAAGACATGCCTACACATGCATGTTGCATTTGTGATAGATTTTCATTTGAAAATGACATGTAATCTATTAAAAAATACATATTATCTATTATTTGTTATCTAATGCCTTCTTTAGAGTTCTAACCCATTAATGTCAATGAACAAATATGAAAATCTTGTAACAATGAAATACTCAATGAAAAAGTCCCTGCATTTGCATCACCTATTTATATTAGATGAAATGAAAAATTGATGTCTATTGTACAATTGACATATTTGGAAGAGAGGTTAGTGGAACCAAGGATGGATGTTACACAAATAAGACAACTTGGCTACAAAAGATCACAAATTAGCTTAACAAAAACAATTAGAAATGTTCCTTCTAGTCTAGATAGAATTCAAAGAGCATTTCCTAGAGATATTGATGACAATATGATAGTGGGAATTATGGTAAAAAAAGAAAGTGATGTGTGCATTACATGACTTGAGCAAAACATCTTTATACAAGAGCGAACAAATAGTAGTCAATTATGAATGCAAAAAAAATTGATTCAAGTAGGAAAGATCATCAGAACGATAGTCCAAAAATGAAGGAACTAGACTCGCTAAATGCAGATAATGATCTAGAGAAAGAAATTGAAACACTTGTACATGGTTATCGAGAGGCACATATTATCCATGATCTTGATACAAGAATAATACAAATTGCACCTTCTGAAGGGTTTCATCTCCTAATCATTTTTCAAGACAAATTATCTAAGAAAATGAACTTTCCGACACTATTCTTTGGATCAAGTCATCCTACTAATGTTATCAATCTATTTTTGTATCAAAAAATTACATAGTGGGAACTGTTGCACAAGTCTGGTGTCTTTTCAACACATATTACAAACATATTTTTTAAAGATATTCGTATTTTGATAAACCGGGTTTCTAATTCATCTTGGATTTCTATTTGTAAAGGATAGCTAAAAGGACAAAAACTAGTTGCTAAAGATATTAAAAATAAAAGCAATCTTTAGAAATTATTAAAGTCACCAATTGCATATCAATGTTTAAGAAGCATCCGCACATTGCTTGACTATTTTGAACATTTACAAGAAGATATATCTTCAATGATACAACATCTTAGTTCACCGACGTTCTTTGTGGCATTCACTAGCGTTGAGAATCTTTGGGAACCATTGATAAATGCATTAAAAATAAAAATTATTGACTCCATAACAAATGAGGCAAAGAAATTTGATGATGAATACATTGACACATTGATCAAACATCATTTGGTCATAATTAGTCAATATTACAGGCATATAATCTCATCACTACGTTCCTTGATAACAAAAGACAATGAATTATTTGCTAAAGTGCAAGATTATTTTTTTATTACAGAATTCAAAATTAGAGGAATAGAGCATGACCATGGATTTCTTTGGATTCAAAATGTGCCAATATATCAATAATCCCTTGATGTCGATGTCATAGGTTTCATTGATAAATATTTCAATTGTCATTCAACAATTTTTCGAATCAAATGATTCAATTCCAGACTCATCACCTCACAAAAACTTGCAAAAAACATAAAAATTCTAGTTGTAGATTTCTTTCCCTATCCCATCCATTGATGAAACATATATCTTGCATCCTTTGTGCAATGAAAACAACGATATGAAGACAATGCAAAAGAAACTTGTATTTCTTCTACAAGACAAAGCCTATTCAAAGAAAATAACATTTTCCATGTTTTTAGCCGATCTTGGAATTGCAAAACAAGAATACATCATTATCTTATGATTTTTTATTACTCGGCTAATTGTATTGTTAAAAATAAATCCTTGCGATGTGTGGATAAATGAATTTGCAAAAATTGTCCCTTCATTGTGGCAAGAAAACACATATGCTCAATTTATTTTAGATGCATATGCTGTGGCAACATATTACAACTCTTATATGACAAAAATATATCTCTCCATGATAAGTGTATTCAAACAAATTCAAGAAAATTGCATATCCTGCGGAGACAACAAAATCAAAACTATTCGCAAGCTTGGAAAAACATTGCTAAATATGCAAAAAATGTCAAGTGGAAAAGAAGTCCACATTGCTCTATCATTGTCTTTGTATTTAGCTTCTAGAAAAATAATTTTCATTAACACTACCTAGTTGAAAAACAAACATATGTTCTCAAAATACCTATTTTGTTAGAAAAAGAACCCGATAATTATGAATATATTATTTGGATGAAAAATTTTGATAGATATGTTGAACACCATGTTTCCCTTAAGTAGGTTTCTTTTTATTCAATCACAAAAAAGAAGTCCATGTATCACAAGATTCATTCGATACAATGAACATGTGGACCCAAAAAACCATTATAGAGAAAAAAATGATGCTTTACATCCCATATAGGAATTCTGAATAGACATTAAAGAAAAATGAAGAAATGTATGCTCAAGCATACTTTTCTCATAAACACATTATCGCTGTCATAGAAAAACAATTTTCTCGTTTAGTCGCACCATGGGGTGATGTTGAAACTACTTCCACTATAATTGCATCCCAAATTGACGAGATATGTATGCTTCACTTTCCATTAGAAACTGAGAATAGGGCTTGTTCTAGTGAAAAATATGACATTCAACATGATTTGCAAGAGAAAATATAATTAGAAAACACTCAAACTAAGTATGCAAAAAACATTGAATTGATTAAGCATTGCCTTGTTTTGGACACATTGGAATACCATGAAATTATGAGACAACTAAATCAAAAGCAAAAATTAATAATCAAACAAATAGTTTTATGGAAAAAGAATAATACTGGTAAGTGTTTCTAATTTTTTTTTTATCATTGGAGGTGCAGGTACAGGAAAAACATTCACAACACAAGTGCTTTAGCATCCACTCGTATGATATAACAAAGATTTACAAAGTGATCCTTTGAGAAAAAGGGTCTAATACTTGTACTTACTGGTAAATTTGCATATATTTCACATGGTGTTAGAGTCCATTCATCTTTGAATTTACCACTTTGACCATGTCACATGGTTTAATTGGCTCCTAACACAATCGATGTATTGAGAACATAATATGAACAACTTAAATTTATGTTGATATATGAGGCTTCTTTAGTTGGATCTCGATTGATTTATAACATTGACAAGTGACTCAGCGAAATTATGCACACTCCAACTTCCCCATTTGGGAACCTTGACGTAATATTCTATGGTGACCTATGTCAAGCACAACTTATACGTGATTGTTGGATATTTGAAAAACCACATCTTATAGGAACTAGTGCTCCTAACAATTTTTGGAAAGAAATTGTGAAAACTTATGAACTAAAATAGTTAATGTGACAGGACAATAAAAAAAATGTATCCATCTTAAATAGAATCAGGACATGTTCACATACTGATGATGATCTTGAATTCTTGAATAAAAATTGTTATAGAGTGACACCAAATGATCAAACTTTTCCATACCTATTTTATTTAAACAGGAATGTACATGAACTTCGTGAAAGAATGGTGTCTCTCATTGAAAAATAAGAAATTATAATAAAAGCATATGATAGACCAATTGAATCAATAAGTATAAGTCACAACAAAGAGATCAAATTGTAGTTTCCATCTTCTATTGTGTTGAAAGAAAATATGCTTGTTGAAATACTTGGAGGAAATTACAATATTCAGGATGGTTTGGTGATTGGTGTTGAAGTAATTTTTAGAGCATCAATGACATTTTAAAATGGTAAGATTTGGATCGAAATTGCTGATGCAGTTTGTGGCACTATTCAATAGGAAAAAACGACACATTTGTACAAAGACAAAATAATGTCTATGTGGATGCCTGTTACTAAAGTTTATAGGAATAATGAATCAGACAACAAGTTTATTTTTACAAGAGAACAATTTTTTGTTCAACTGGCATGTGCATGAACTATAAATCAATCACAAGGATTAGCAATGGACAAATTGGCTTTTTACCTAAAAGGGGTTAGGCAACATGGACTTGTTTACACTGGATTTTCTAGTGTCAAAGATATTAAATCCTTGTATTTATTAAATAAATTTGAACATAGTAAATTTTCTCTCAATGACAAAGTTTCTATTTAGCTAAATAGAGTTAGACAAAATTCCTTCTATGAGATTGAATATAACATATATCAAAAAAATACAATTGATGATTTGACAATGTGTTCATTGAATGCTCGTAATTTGTCCTTGCATTTCAAAGATATCGTTGTTGACTATGATCTAATGAGTGTTGATATTCTTTGTTTCCAAGAAACAAAAGAAAAATTGCCTCCATCAAATCCATTATTGTCTAGCAAATATGACTACATAAATTTATACCATTTACATGGAATTCTCACATATTATAGAAAAAACATTGTGGTTGAGAATCATTTCAGTTATACAAATGACCAAATTGAATCAACAATTGCAACATTCCATGTTGAAAAAAACCATTATAGTTTCAATTGTATATATTGCACCAAATTCAAACATTGAAGAAATAATTAATTTCATCATATTGATTTTAGAGCACAATATACATATTGTCACTTGTCTCTTATTTAACGGCCTGCATTTTCATTTTCTCACAAAGATTGGTCCAGTCGTTTGGAACAATATCATGGAAACATCTAGCTCTAACAAACATATAGTGGAAGAACAAATGGTGGAAAATGAGAATCCAGAAAGGTTAGGTTTGTGTTGCACTGAATGTTTGTATGGTCAAATGACATGTCTACATTAAATCAATGATAGTGTCTTTTGAGGCATGTTGTTTTACTTTGACTTTGCATATAAGCAAAGAAAAAAAATGGAACCAACATTCTCGTGAACATTGAAATATGCTCAGGAGCATATGAAAAAACTTTTAAAGGTGATATATTGGTTATTTATGGGCCAAGACAAAATACAAGTGCTAACTCTCCTGTAAAGGCACAACTGCTCCAAAATGATTTGGTTGATAGCCATGGCCAACTGACTATCATAGTGAACGTGGGAAAAAATCTTATAGAGCATTGCAAAAACATGTTTACTATTGGAAACAATGTTCAAATTATAGATTTTGAAATAACATACAAGAGTATTTATGAACGAGGAGACATAAAATGTTGCATAGCATTACAGGAAAAAACCATGGTTGAATCAATTACATAGGTTGAATCATACTCAATACGCATCAGGTATATATATATATATATATATGTGCAATAGGTATGTGTTTTTTAGGGACTTATTGCCTATTATTTAATATTTTTGGAAAGTTTCATGAAATACTCTTTGGGTACACTTATCTGTCATTTGATGTACTTAGTATAGCAATATTATGCTTCCACATAATCATGATACAGTTAATAATGCACTCATTTCTGGAACTAAAACTAATATGCATGTATTGCACATTTTAATATTTTAATTTTAATGTTATAGTTAATCTCACAATGCATAATTTTTCCCTATAGCTTTGTGCTTTTCAATCTTAGTATTTTTTTTATCTGTGGTTCTGCAAATAATTCATTTTGCTGCATTTCTTATAGCTTTGTATTATATTTTCTTTTGCTACATGACGGTACATTTGTTGCACTAGCTCACTAATCCAGAAACTAAAAAAACAACACTAATGTGAAACAAAAATTCAACGGTAAACGGAGAAGTCATAAATATCATTGTTTACTCTTTTCCTTTTGAACTCTTTTCTTTACATTGACAAAAAGGTCTTTCTTTCACAAGATGAAAATATGATATATTGATTTTTGCACTAAGCCTCTACAAGGTCTCCCTATATTCTTCAGTTTGACATTCATATCTAGTGAAATCTAACTATTGCTATTGTAATAAAACAGAAAACAAAAGGGAAAACATACATTCATGTACAAGGGAAAAAAATACTCTTGTCAACATATTAACCCATCTATTGCATGTTATGTTTGATAATGTGCTTACATTGTCTCCATTTCCAACCTTGCAGGAAATTTCATCGCTTCCAAACCAGTAGACCACTGTGTTATACACTACTCTTCTTTTGTCCTCGTTATTAGCATAACAAAATCTGTAAGTTTTCCTTGTTTTTCATATCTCCCTTTGTATTTTATCATCGAATTTACCTAGAGGTATAGAAATGATATTTCATAAATGAGCTATGAATAATAATAAAAAACATTGATTAACATTAAGTCAATCTAAGGATTCTTGGACATACAAAGTATTTCTATGAAACCCTAATCATAGTGCTAATTAATAGCTTTTTGTTAACAAATGACACATCACATATCTTCCAATCATTGAGCAATATTCCATTCTCCTTCTCCTTTTCTAGGATTTCGTTTGAAACAAAGCCAAATTTTATCCATTCTATTACCTTTCATGTCCCTGATCAATGTTCATAGATTTTTTATGTTGATTTTGCAGTTATGCATTGTGTAAGATAATTAGAAATATGTGCCACTGGAGAGGAAACCAAGGAAAAATATGATACCTATGATATATATGGTGATATTAGATATACTTTCCTTTGTTCAGACATTCAAAATATAAAAATTTCATTATTCATTTGTCCCTATTTTTTTGATATTGTTCTTATTCATTGCTTTCATTGCAATATCGCTACACATGATACAAGTGTATTCAAAGCATTTTGTAGCAAAAAAATAATTGAATGCTTTGGAGAAAAAATGAAGACAACCTTGTATTTTAGTTGAAGGAATAGTTCTATGTATAGCAAGTATATAAAATGCTTTCAAATGTTTGAACAATTTTCTTCGTGGTTACCGGACATAGTCTACATTAGTAACTTTAACTATGAAACATTTAAATAATTATTTAGAAATTATCGAATCTAGCCTTGATCGCTAGTTTTAAATAACTACAATCCAATTTATTTAGACATTTACTAGTCGAGTCTTTATTGCTAATATTAAGTAAATAGCAGACAAGAACTGAAGGTAGAATTGCATATGTCACTATTTTTCATTCTCAATTGTAGTTAATACATGAGCATAAATTAATTGAACACAAGAGGAATAAAAACCCTATATACTACTCCTATTGTTCTTTGTGATTTGAAATAAAAAACAATACTCACTCGTTCCATAATACATGTTCTATAATTTTTTGATATGCAAGATATAATTTAAAAATTCAGGCAATCATTTGCATTCCTATTATCATATTTACAAATATTTTTTCTTTCATGCATCACAAAAAAAACCAGAAGCATTAAACAATTATTTTTGTTTTTTTTAAAAGACTTAAGTCGTGCAATCTATTGAGAAACATTTTGTAAAAAAAATAACCTCTGGACTATCCGACCTCCCGACCACATAACTAGAAGTTGGAATGACTAGGATTTTTATTATAAATAATCAGAGTGCCCTCCGGACCTCAATATTGGCTTCCCTCCAAACTATCTAGCCTAATGAAACCACTCGATTATGCTATAGTCAGGGTAGGGATATAATAAGTAAATCACAAAACAACAAAAAAATCCCGACTATCTAACCTCTCTAATATATAAATGGCGCAACAAAGACAAATGTTGACTATAGTATAGTCAAAATTCAGATATAACAAATTTATCATAAAATACGAAAATGCTCAACTCACCAACTGCCCAACCTCCAGTCCATTTGATCATGTGAATAAAATATTAGTTTTGTTGATTTCTGTGTAGTGCGCTTTTTAATAAATATTTTAAAATTTCTCGTTTCATGTTCAATTGATTATTTGTTAAAACAATAATAAATTTTTAATGTTTTTTGATTCGTGGAAAAAAAATTAGTAGGCCCATTTACATGGAATTTATCCAGACATTCATTTGTGTTTTTTGCAATTTTCTAGACAGGATTTTAAGATTTTAGGGTATTGTGCCCGCATCCTCTTTTCTGAAATATTTTTCAAAGAAAATTTGAATTAAGTAAACCTCTTTCCAAAACCTCTTTGTAAGCATAACCTCACTTGTTTTAGAGATTCCTTAGTGCAATTTCAAATTTTAGATTCACAAAACTTATGTATGTTGTGTTGCCATTTACAGGTCATAAAATGCCAAAAAAAATGAAATTATGTGTGCAAGGTTTGACATTCACTGCACTAGAAAAATTCATAGTTAGAAATTTTGCAGAAGTGAAAGGGAAGATATAAAGTACACAAAAGGCAAATATAAATCATAGCAATAGCACGAGTTACCTATTGAATATGGGTTCTTGATTGAACACTCTGTCTCTCCTCATAAATTGCAACAAACAATCAGGGGTTGTGGCGGTAGTTCTACAACATTTGAACTAACAAGAATACACACAAGAACACTTATGAATAGTAAAATCCAGGGTACTGGTATGCACACTGAGCATAGGCCATCTCCCCATGACAACACCCAATATGCATTTTGAACCATGATTAGAATAATCTAGACATGAGTGGAAATAGAAATCACAAAACCTCTGTAAGAGTCATGCCAAGCGAAGCGATGAAGCACATGATATTACCTATAGTAAAATAGGAAGGTAACATGCCCGATAAATCCAGGTCAAAAAAAGAATTGACCATAGAAACAAGATAGGGTGAAAATATGGTCATCTAAGAAAAAAAACTTATCTGAGCAATAAGAATTAATATAAGGGAGTTAATCAAAACATGGTTGTTGTAAATTACCCCTAATAGTGGTCGGTGGAGGTGAGGATTCACTTGAGAGGTGGCCACAATGATTTGGAGAGAAAACCCAGCTACTACCTACTTCCTCGCTCTGATGGTGACGTTATTGAACATTGACCTCGGGGATGCAAGAGAAGTGCAAAATGCAGCAACTTGGAGCCTCCGTGCTAGGTTAATTAGTATATTTTTTCACTACCAAAAAGTTGTTTGAATTCCTCTATTACCTCTTGGCTTCCTAGAGGGAACTTTACCTCGCAAATCACAAAGGGAAAGTTGGTTAGGAGGGTTTAAGATTTCAAAGATGCATGACCAACTGTTGGATTGCCTCAACTCATCCCTATCATCCACAAAAACCCAGGTATGAACCCTCCATGTCATATGCACATGGTATTCGATGCATTGTCCAGAGAAGAATGGCCACTTGACTCCCCTGGCATACATCCTTCTACACCATCTAGTTTTTCATGCAATGGAGCTTTTAATTTATGTATTATGGCAATAAAGATCCCCGAGATAAGATTTAAACAATATACATATAGTTATCAATTCCCCAAACTTACATTATTAACTTGATTAATAATCAATGAGGGACTTAGATTCCCTTGCACCCAACAAACTTTATGGTCCAATGGCTATGGTCAGTCAAGTAATTAAATCTATGAAGGGGTAGAACGACATTTATAAAAGCAAGGGGTAGTTAAAATTAAAAATTCACACCGTCATCAAATCAACACTAAGGTTATTCAACATAAAAGGGGTATACCATAAAAAAAACTTACATAGTAAGCCTCCTTGATTCCATAGGGGATATTTATAATAGTGGTAAGGCATAGGGCATATGTAAAGTCCTAAGCGAGGTAGGTAGGAAATGTAAGTATATAATAAGTTCATGTTTAATACAAGGTGAAGGTTCTTATGTTTTGTTTGTAATTCCTTTCATGGAAAATCAAGTATGGAATGGCTAACATTACACTGAGTAAGTAGCATCAGAAGACATTAACTTTAGGTGTTAATATAAAAATAAAATAAAAAAATAGCCTGGTTGTAAAGAGGTTTGTGACAGTAGTGTTAAGAAGCTAAAAGAAAAAGCAATAAGAAAATGATGGGAATCCATCTCAATCTCAAACAACAAATTGAACATTATTGTGAAGCAAGCAAGATTTAATTTAAGATAATTGAAGGGTATAGGAAGGTTAAAAATGTTAGATTATTTGTAAAAAATTGTAATTTTAAAGTACTTAAAAGTTTTGATTTCACAGTATGTATGTATGTATATTGTATATATATATATATATATATATATATATATATATATCTATATATATATTATATATAATATATATATATATATATATATATATATATATATATATATATATATATAATATATATATATATATATATATATTATATATATATATATATATATATAGTTGTGTAAAAGTTGATTCATGTTCATATGATATGGACGTTAGATCTCTACCATGTACTTAATAATTCTCTGTAATTAAATTAAAATTCTAAATCCATAATCCAAAATAAACACATCTATTGATATAATTAAAATAATATTAAAATAAGTACTAATATAAAATTAATTTAATTAATAAATATTAAATAATAGATTTAATATCAAATATTCTTAACCAATCAATGATATTAATATTACTAATTATATTATTAGTAAAAATAACATATTCATTCTTACAATAGGTCTTCAAAATCAATATCTAATAAAATTTGAACAAATAAATATTTTAATTATATGTTAAAATTCATTACATATCTAAAAACAAAAGTTATCTAGATAGTTAAAGATTAGAGGTTGAATTTGTTTGTTATTTATTTGCATTTTTCTTATTTAAAGGTCGAATATTAACCATTTTAAAACCTATAACGTATTGATAATGTTTAGTCAATTTTTAAAATAGTGAGTTTAATATGTGATTTAAAATTAGAATTCTCTCTCTCTTTCTCTTTCTCTCTCTCTCTCAAATGCCTAATAAGATTGTAGAAAATAAAACAAGTCAAAAATCATATCTGTTGAGGTTCCAAGATAAATATCACACTAAATGGCACCCATAATACTAATATCTCAAGATGAGACTCATAGAAAAGCACATAATGCCTCATTCCAATGTAAGCAAAGATTCACCCATAGTGGGTCTTTATACTTGTTAGAAAAATGGCATCTCAAACTCCACTTACAACATGCAATCCTGCATTGTACACACTTAAACATAAATCTTGCATGCTAAAGCTTGAAGCTTCCAGGTTGAGACTCTTATGGAAAGCCCACACCCATGGACCATTGTTATGTTATACATAGTACTAAATCATAAGGATAACTTAATTAATTTGAAAGTATTTTTAGTTGTCCAATATAAATACTAACACTGAATTTTCTTCTTTGTATGGGTGAAATAGTTATTTACTCTTTGATTTGGAGAGTTTTTATGTAGTTTCTTTAGTGTTATTAGACTTGTGATAGATCTAGGTTTTTATAACATGGGTCTATTTATTAGTTTTTATTTTAGAGTTTTTATGTATTTTCTTTAGTGTTACTAGAATAATGATGAATCTAAGTTTTAATAAGCTCTAATGGATAGGCAGAAAAGGAAGCTAGGTGTGGCGAAAGGTAACAGTTCTCATTCGAAAAGCCCCCTATGGAAAACATCCAGCTCCAAACAAAAGAAAAGAAGAGGTCGAAAAACAAGTGGGGAAGCACTACAAGAGCTAAGCATGATCATGTTAAATTCAGGGAAAATGAAGGCACTCACAGCCTTCGATTTCTTCCATTGAAAATAAGTTTTTATATGAAGATAATCTCGTGGAATGCTAGAGGGCTTAACAGCCAGGCAAAACACAGGATTTTAAAGCGGAAGATTCAATGTCATAGACCAGAAATCATGTTTTTACAAGAAACAAAATGCAGCAGTTCCAACATCACCAATCTAAGAAGAAAACTGGGAGGCCACATGGAACTCCTAGAGATTGAAAGTGAAGGCAGAGAAGGAGGCCTTGCCACTATATGGGATGCAAGGAATATCCAGATGCTTTCGGCTGAAGCCAATAAGCACTTTTTGGCGACCTTATTTCAACCCATAGGTAACTCTAACTCCTTCCTTCGTATCAATGTTTATAGTCCTCAGAAATTAGAAGATAAGCTATCCTTTTTAGACACCCTATATAAAATAATCAGAAGATATCCAAGTTCAAAGTGCATTTTGGGGGTTGATTTCAATATGATTACAACCCTGTTGGAAAAAAAGGGAGGTCTAAGAAAACTAAGCAGAGATGCGGAAGCCTTTGCCACCTTCATTGAGACGGCCAAACTGGTGGATGTTTTCCCCAAATTTGGCTCCTTCACTTGGAACAATCGAAGGGGAGGTGATAAGCTCATAGCCTCCCGCCTGGACAGATTCTTAATCTCAGAAAGCATCATAATGGACGGCACCACAGTTGAATCAGACATCCTTCCCAGGGGGGGTTCGGATCATTGGCCAATCTCGCTCACTGTGGAAGTTTCCAGCACCCCCAGGAATAGACCTTTCCGGTTTGAAAAGTTCTGGTTGGACAACCCCAACTTCCAGGAGATGGTAAAGAAATGGTGGACGGAACCTTTGGAGTACAGTGGATCCAAAATGTTCATTCTCCAAAAGAAGCTCAAAATGACTAAACAACAAATAAAAGAATGGAACAAGACTGTCTTCGGTAATATCTTCCAGGAGAAGATAATTCTCGAGAATAAGTTGGAACAGATCCACAAAGAAGGAACAGTAGGAAACCTTAGTGCGGAAGCTCTGGAGTAGGAAAAGATTCTCTCGCAGCAATGGCACAATCGCTGCGCTCAAGAAGAAACCTCATGGAAACAGAAATCAAGAATTCAGTGGCTAAAAGAAGGGGAGATGAACACCAAATTCTTCCACAGATCGACGCTAGACCGTAGAAGCAATAATAGAATTCTAGAACTGAAAAATGATACAGGGGAAATCCTAAAAAATCACAATGAAATATCGGCACTGCTCTCAGATCACTTCAAATCGATTGCTCAGGAACTTCACATAAACAGGGAGAAAGCTATCAAGGATCTGACGGAAGCCATCCCGAAAATCATAACCGCTGACCAAAACTGGGCCCTATGTAGGATGATCTCCATGGAGGAAACAGAGGAAGCTATCAGAAGCATGCCCAATGATAAAGCTCCTGGGCCAGATGGGTTCACTATCAATTTCTACAAAGCTTGCTGGAGTACTGTTAAACAGGATGTATGGGAGGCAGTGGAAGATTCCAGATGATCAGGAACTATTCTCAAATCCCTCAATTCTACTTTCCTTGCTCTCATACCTAAAATTGAAGAAGCCAAAACCCCTGACAAATTCAGACCTATTGCCTTATGTAATGTCATATACAAGATTATATCAAAAGTAATAGCCAGCAGATTGAAAACGATTCTCCCGGGTATCATCTCTGAAGAGCAATCGAGATATGTGGAGGGCAGACAAATTTTCGACAACATCCTTTTAGCTCAGGAGATGATCCATTCCTTGCATTCAAGGAAAGTAGCAGGTATGCTTATGCAACTGGACCTGTCAAAGGTCTACGACAAAGTCAGCTGGAGATACCTCGAGGCAGTTCTAAAAGCGTTTGGCTTTTGCAATACCTGGATTAAGTGGATCATGGCTCTAATCAGATCTCCAAGGTATTCTGTCCTTGTTAACGGAGCTCCCTCTGATCCCTTCGCTCCATCCAAAGGAATCAGGCAAGGGGATCCCTTATCACCCTTTCTCTTCATTATCCTTATGGAAGGCCTCAGTCGTACCATAGCTAAGAAGAAAGCGGAAGGTAAAATACAAGGTCTTAAGCCTATAAGATCGCTTCGGGTCACCACGCACCAACAGTTTGTAGACGACACTATGTTACATGGAACTCCCACATTGAAGGAGGCGGTTGCTTATAGGGAAATCCTTGACCTCTTCAGCCAAGCCTCAGGTATGGAAATTAATTTCTCTAAATCAACTATCTTCTTTTTCAATACCCACCCAGCTGTCCAATCTAACCTAGCCTGGCTTTTAGGTTTCAGGATTTGTTCCCTACCTTCGAAATATTTAGGGGCTTCTCTGACTCTCAAACCCTGGAAGAAAGTGCATTGGGAGAAAATCCTCGCCAACCTAAAAAAGAAATGTTCTCACTGGACTTTCAGAGCTCTAAATCTAGCCGGCCGTTTAGTCTTAACCAAAGCCGTCCTTCAAGCCATTCCACATTATCTCCTTTCTTTGCTCCCTGCTCCCAAAGGGATTCTGCAACAAATAAGAAGTATCCAGCGATCTTTCCTTTGGAGCGGAAATGGTGAGAAGAAGAAGTGGGCTCTTGTTGCATGGAACAAGCTGTGCATGTCAAAATCTAGGGGAGGGCTGAATCTCGTTGATCCAGAGGTTATCAACCGTACTTGTGGAGCCAAACTATGGTGGAGATGGATTGAAAACCCTACCCTACCTTGGGCCAAGCACTGAAAGGAAAAATATGTCCCGGATTGTGACACTCAGGATCTCATTAGACTGCAGGAAACCCCGGACGGCTCACCTATATGGAATCATGCCAAGCGGAATAAAAATCTCGTCCAGGATAATAGCTTTTGGGAAGTTCGTAATGGCAGGCTGGCACTATTCTGGGAGGATGCCTGGCAACAATTACCCAAACTCGACTCTCCTGATTTGCTAAATATAAAGCAAGCATATCAGGCTCAAGGCAAATACACTGTTAACCAATACTGGCATCAGCACAGCACGGACGACAATTGGAGGGATTGGATTAACTTCAACAGTGAGAACACAGAGGACAATAATCACACAGCTCAAATTTTCACTGAAGGCATCCTAAAAAGAAAGATCAGAAAAACGGAAGAGGATGACAAACTCAGATAGGGTCTTAAGGGAAATGGAAATTTCTCACTGAAAGAA
The DNA here is from genome assembly GCA_000404065.3 of Pinus taeda. NCBI lineage: Eukaryota > Viridiplantae > Streptophyta > Pinopsida > Pinales > Pinaceae > Pinus > Pinus taeda. The sequence continues at coordinate 63,037 of APFE030287584.1, read as the reverse complement.
GCCAGGAATATTTTAGAAAAGAACGAACAGGGAGAGATCCTGCCCTGGAGTAGCAAATTTTGGGATAACCTCCTATGGCCCAAGATCAGAACTTTCCTTTGGCTCTTAATGAGAAATAAGACCCTTACCTGGGATAATCTTCGCAAGAAAGGCTTTGTGGGACCTTCTCGGTGCCCCATGTGCCTTGAAGAACCAGAATCATTGAACCATCTTTTCAACACCTACGATTGGGCAACGTAATTATGGTGCTGGATGGAAGGGATCCTCAGCAGCTCGGACCGGCATTTAGACTCAATTCACAGTACCATTCTGAATTGGAGAATGGATTTTTCAGGCACACAAAGAGTCAACAGCATCTGGAAATCGGCTCCAGGATTTCTACTTTGGTCTATATGGAAGGAGCGCAATTGAAGGATTTTCCAAGACGAATATAGGAACATCAATTTCTCAAAAGACAGCATCATAACCAACATCCAACAATTAATTCAAACTAAATGCAGAACGAACAGCAATGAAAAACCTATAGCTCTGGACTTACGAATTTTAAAAAGCTTCCATCTAGAGGGTAGTGGTTATCATTCTGTTCCGCAACACAGTAACCCTCAACCCTCCTTACGCGAGTCTTGGCAATGCCCACCGGCTGGAGGGCTTAAATTGAATTTTGATGGGGCATCGCGCGACAACCCTGGCTTGGCTGGAATTGGAGGAGTTATACGTAATCAGAAGGGAGACATTCTGCATATCTACTATAGAGTGCTTGGAGAAAGCACCAACAACGAAATGGAGTTTGCGGCCCTGGAACACGGCCTGAGAATCGCAAAATCCCGAAATCTCCATAATCTAATTGTGGAAGGGGACTCTTCTCTGGTCATGGCCACTGTGCAAAAATTACAAAGAGGAATCAAAGCTAACAAAGCCATCAAACACTGGAGATTAGCCAAAGTCACAGAGAGCATTGCTGGACTCTTGGGCGGCATGCAGGGTCTTGTTTTCCAGGCGATCCGACGTCGAGCAAACAAGGTGGAGGATTACCTGGCGAACTGTGGCGTAGACAGTCAAGGAAGCGGATGGGACAGCTGTTGGGAGGAGGTGAACTGTCCAAATCTAAAAGCCCGATGTACACAGCTGGCACAACACGACGTGAACACCAACGAACGAGCCTAACCGGTAACGGTCCTTTTCACCGGCTCCGTCAGACAGAAAACGGGAGCAATAAACAGGCACCCCATCACACCTACGGAAGGATTGGACAGAAGAAGCGGCGGCGGTCAGTATGGAGCAGATCCAAGTATGGGAACCATCAACAAATATCATGCCACAAGGTTATCCGTAAGAACCGTTGGAGAAGAAAGGACAAGCACTCCGAGATCAGGAGTAAGGCACTCACGAATTCTCCTGCGCCTGCAGGAATAGAATACAAGAATCGTGTGAACACCTTCAATATTAATTGCATTAGTACCATGTCTCTCGCCCCTATGGAAAGCCATTCTCGGGAGCATACCAAGGCTCCAATCTATTTAACAAGGAGATCGTTCGAGGATCTCACCACCTCTACCCTTAGCTTGGCCAGCATCAGTAGCAAGCAAATTCAAGAAAAGCAGTGCAGTTATAGGTCGCATAAGTTCAATATGGATGCATCCAGTTGTAGATGTGCGGGGGCTACCCAGGATCTGTGCAATGCGCAGAACATGTATGTCACTAGAGCCTCTACAAGAAGCAAACAGAAAATCGCTGAGTTAGAGGCTAAAGTCAAGCAAGAAGAAGAAACTAAGCAGAAGGGAATGGTGGTAGTGGAGGTTGATTGGATCTGTGACCCGGGCACCCCAGCGAAACGAACAACCCAGTTCATGAAAACCAAGGCGGAAAGTTGGAGGATGAAAAGTCTTCTGGCGAAAGCCCTGGACATGAAGGATGCCGATAAGCAGAATACTGAGAAGGAGCAACCTCCCCCGGCCGGTCATCCTGGTCATACTTCTGCTAGCCAGGAGTATATGGATCGCAGAATCTCGGCCATCCAGGAAGGGGTGGAGATTTTTAACAAGAAGCTTACCCTGCTCATCAGGTTGCTCAGGCAAACTATCAGCCCGGACCCTGTGGTACAGAAACAGAAGATGAAGGAAGCCCAGAACTTCCAATCCATGCAGGATCTGCAAGACAAAATGGATAGGCATTTCCTCGATGTGGGTCTGGACATCACCAGCAGGCTGGGTGGCTTCTCGCGTCTGGACGACTTCCCTTAGTCCCCGGGCTCGCTTGGCTCTGTTTTGGCGTCTTCGGCTCTCCTCTGGTTGGTTCTATGTCCTCTTATGTCCTATGTCGTTTTCCGGTCTATGGTAGTTATCATGTCCATAATCGTCCTCGGGTCTATATGCTGATTTTGGGCTTTTTGTCTCGGCCTTGTTTTGGTTTCAGCTTATACTGCCTTTTTGTCAGCTATCAATGATAAACCTGTGGTCTTTACTATGCCGCCCTGCGTGGTGAGCTTTCCAGCTTTCTATCATACTTGCCTCTGGGCTTTTTGTTTTCATGGCAGTTCGCCTCCTACGTCTCGGTTCTGCAAGGCTGTAAGGTGCTACTTCGGTTACTGTCTGCCTTTGCAGAATCGATGTAAATATTTTATACTTTTTTAATATAACTCTCTGACTTACAAAAAAAAAGAATCTAGGTTTTAATAAAATGGATTTATTTATAAAAAAAATTAACTCTACTCCTCTCACGAGTGTTGCAGAAACCCTAGCTATGTACTTGCAGAAAGATGGCTCCTCCGAAGGGGGATCCTTCCCCTCCTCCTCCTCCTCTTGATGACGATGTTGCAAACTTTCATGCTTTACTGGTTTCTTTTTTGAATATGCCTTAAGGAAAGGAAGTGTAATCGAAGTTTGTGAAGAAATCAAAGTCCATTCCCTTAGTGTCCCTTCCTTTGGGTGTACAACAAATAACCCTGCCTTTCTCTAAATGAGCCTTGGTTGGAAATTTCATGAGGATGTGGCCATATCCCCATTCAATGGATGTGTATATAGACACAACTTGGAAATTGATGACAAAAGGTAACATTAGGATTTATGAATGTTGAATGGCCTTTTTCCCTTTCTCTTTGAGCTCAAGGAGAAAAGAGATGTAGTCTTCAGAAATGGCCCTTATTTTTTCGAATCTCATGAGATGTATCTAAATAATTTATCTATGTATTTTAATCTGAATGAGGATACAATGACTTCAATTCCTATTTGGGTTAATCTCCCCAGGCTTCCTCTCTCTTACTGGAGTGATTACTCAGAGAGAGCAATAGGAAATGGCATTGGGAAATACTTGGAAAGGGCTGGACCTAATGGATCCTATTTTTCATGTGCTAATATCTAAGTGGACGGATATATGGAAAAGGGTTTTCCTTCTAAAATCAATCTCACGCTTGGAGAACGAAAGCATTGTCAAAGTCTAGAATATAAGAAAATCCCCTTGAAATGTTGATAATAGCATGAGTATGACCATTTCACAAGGGATTGCAAGAAACTCTCTGCTAGGTAGGGGCATAATCCCCCTGCAGATCAAGGTGAGGAATGGAACATGCAAAAATTAGGAGGATATAGAGGAAAATATTTGGGAGACAATAACCAAAACCCTCAAATTAAAAATGGGGCTCCTTCATCAATGAACTAATTCGAAGCTCTACAAAATCTCGATGAAAATGAATTAGTGGATACAATCGCTATTTTGTATCAATGGATTTTAGGAGAGGAAGTAATATAAGTGTAGCATGAAGAAGGAGAAATAAAATAGATAGAGGAGATTCAAAATATTGAGGAAAATGTTGAACTACATCATCTGGGGATGATCCCTACAAACTTACAAATTGTTCCATTCCTTGTTCTACCTTCTCCTCTTGGATATAGGAATGCTAAATGTGGACCACTTATGATAGGAGTAATCACTAGAAATAAGGAACAATCTCTTTGTATTGAAAGATGAAGGTAGCAATCATGAAATGAAAAGCAACAAAAAAACAAGGAAGGCCACAAAGAAAATAGACAAGGAAAGAGAGGTGGAACATAAGAATAAAATGAGTAATTAGTTGGTAATCACAATAATATTATAGGGAAATGCGCCTAAAGGTCAAAAAATTATAGAAGAAGGAGGTTCTCTTCAAACCCATCTTAAGGAATGATGAAAGTATTTTCCCGGAATATAAGGGGCTGCAGAAGCCCCATAACATATTGGATGCATTGGTGTTATAGACATTTTTGGGCACTTCAACCCCAATCATAAATGTCCATAAACCGAGGGCTCCTAAGTCCCTAAAAGTGTTGCTTCACTGCCTAAAGGAACAAGGTCAGCTGATTACATCAT
>APFE030287584.1:6160-53258 GCA_000404065.3 Pinus taeda | reverse complement strand
GTGAATTAGTTATTAATTAATTCACTAATTATTAACTCATAATGCAACTGAAGAATACATAAGTTAACTCAGTGCATGTACAGTTCAGTGGAGACAGGTGTTAGAGATTGAGATTGCTATCAGTTGTGACTATAGTTGTGCATGAGATATTGCACAATCAATGGCATTGAGTTATGCCAATGAGAATTGTGGCCAAGAACAAATGATTATAGCCCGTGCTCACGTGGTTTCCAGTGTGAGTGATTTTCCAAGGTAAAAAGAACTTGGAATGAGTTTGGTTATCATTATTGTTCTTGCAAGAATGTGCAGTGGAGGCAGGCAAGCAACGAAGGAGATTTGGAGATCAGATCTAAGCTGTATTGTGTGTAACAGGTGGAGATAATACTGAGTACTTGTGAGGAGTATTGTACTATGTTTGTTACATGTTCTCAATCATATAATATATAGATAGTTTGGGGTTTTTAGCGAGATTCTTTCCCCGGGATACATACTGTGTTGATATATGTGTTTGATGCTTCTATGTGCGCATGTGTATGTTTTTGAATACTGCTAAATTGATGATCAATGTAGATGAGATTATGTATTATGCATGTATTCCAAAATAGTGTATAATTAGGATAATATCGATTGAATAAGTGTCATATTATTCATAAATTTCTACACCCTTCTCTCCTGTGAGTTTATCAGCCAAATAGAACTTTGGCTCTGATACAGTTCTTAGAAAATTATATATTAGAGAGGAATGGAATACATAAAATATTGCAGAAATATAAACACAAAAAACACTTAAAACAAGAGAGACACATATATATGTGGTTCACCCAATTTGGGTTACTTCCATGGAGAAACAGCTAGTCGTTACTTTTATATTATCCAGCAAAATGAAGAGATACAACCTATAACATATCCGTTGTAATTCCCTCTTCGTTCTCACGCAATCTTCTCTCTCTTTCTCACTTTGAATACACATATACATAGACGCAATACAATTCTCTCATATATAGCGAGGGGTTTCCTTCTAGGGAAAAAAAAACCCTAAATTAAACATAATTTCTATCATCATATTTCCACCTAATAATCGCTTTTGTCCCCCCTTGGACCCCCCTGGCGGTGCACATTTACAAGCGGCATTGCTGCCACATTACGAACTGAGGTCCAATGCAGTGATACCTCTGAATAAAGAAGATAATCAGGCTCCACACCCAACAAATAGTCTCTAATTGTTGCGAACTTCAGTTCCTCCTCTGATCCTATAGTTATCTTTTTAGTCTTTACTGGCTTCGTTATATCTCGTATTCCTGGCTTAGGTGAACAAATTCATGGTGTCCTTCTAATTATGTTATGTCGATATTGTGCAGATCTTCATCTTCTTCAGAAATAATGTTATAGCATTCCAGTGCATGTTTTAGCTATAAAGTCCAATCCGGTTGATTCCATGTCATCGAGGTCACATTCCCAAATATATTTTCTCCGACTATCTGAAGAGCCAAGTCCATGCATGAGAAATCATCTTTAAAACTAGATGTAATATAAAGCCTTCAACCAAATCTACCCAATTTACAATACCATGACACAATGCTATTTCCAGGTACTAGTTCATAGGAATTGTCTCTAATGCGTGGATAAATCCATGTACCTATTCATGTTGTGGGATCTCCTCCAATACTATAGTGCATTGGTGAATATGATCCCTAGGTCAGTTTTACCATCATATTTTACCTCCATTTTTGTATCTACTGGTCCAAACACTTTATGTAGCCTATTTTGCCAGTTTTGAAATTCTGCTTCTGAATCTGAGGTACACGAATTGTCCTGTTCCCAGCTCAATTTTCCATTTGCAGTGGGGTTAATCAATTCCTCTCCTTTGGCTGTAAATTTATAGATATTATCTATATTTTTAGCGCAATACTAATCTTTGACAAGCTCTGCATATCTCATCCCTTCTGATGGGTCCAATAGAACAATTACTCTCATGTTGTCTTTTTCAAATACCATTTGCCTCTTCTTTAAGTCAATTATAGCCAAATTATCAAATGCCCAATCCAGTCCAAGAAATTCTAGATAGGGGTTGTTGTCATCCACAATTTCTGTCACTTCAAAGTCTACAATAGTGCGTACTCCTTCAATGTCTACTGTAACACCTAATAACCTCCCCATAGGGAAGATTTTTTGTTGGCTGGCCATTCTCAATTGAATTGGTGATCATTGTAACTTAGGCTTACCCATCAATTCCAAGGTCTACTTTGGTAAATCATTGGCATCAAATCCTAAATCGAGAATAACTTGATCCATGTTGTATTCCTCGATCTGTACAATGAGCCTCATTTCTTTTCTAGTCCTCCTCTTATGTCGATGAAATTGTTAACTACGTGCATGTGGCTTCACAGTACTTCTTTAGAAGCACAAGAATCTATCAATTCCTATGGCCCTTCTACAACTTTTTGGTTTCTTAACAACTTCATGCAAGTTTATAGGAAATAATTTAAAATACCTAGGTCCACATCTTGTGTCATAGCTGCTATTGTGTCGCAGTTATTCTTCCGTATTGGTTTTGGTTGCGCGCTAGAGGTCAAAGCCCTAAAATCCATAAAGCTTCACCTTCCTTCCATAAACACTTCTTTTTCCCTCTAAACATCAAAGGCAGGAGATTTATGTGTACTCTTTCTTACCCATGTGGCTTCAACTTCCTTCTTTCCATCTACTTTATCATTTCCAATCACAACTCCACTTCTTGTTAGAATATTAATGCGAGGTCCATCGGTCCTCGGTTCCACATTCATCATCTGAATGTTTTGTGTCAACTATTGATTTTTCTTTTCTTACATTTTTGCCATAAGTACTGGACACTCCTCAATTACATGATCAAATTATTTGCAATACTTACATGTCATAGTAGGATTCTGATAATCTCTTGAAAAGTGACCTACCTGGTTGCAGTTGTACCATTGTAGCAGATAATCTGTCCATGACCTTGACCAACTCCACCACCTCGACCTCTTCCTTGATAGCCATCTCGACCACTGCTCTATCCACTTCCTTCATGTCCATGATCATTAGATTTCATTCTATATGTGTTAGCACTACGATCCATCATTAATTCATAAGCTTTATAGTTATTCTCATCACGTCCCACTGATTTAAGGAACTTGCAATATAAATTGTTTGGGGTATGCACATATTTTTAAGATAAATAACAATATTTTGAGTGATGTTCACCTCTAGTTCTGCATATCTCACACCATAAGCTGGATCTACCATTCAAAGGGTTCTAAGTTCCACTAGCCATGTAACTTATGAAGAGAGGGCATTTCTCTTTAGAGTGGCCTTCTGATTTGCACTTCGTACACAACACTTCTTCACGAACTCCTTTACTTTTCTTCATATCATGTAACTGTAGAGTTAAATTTTCTAGTTGACTTTGAATCTTCTGCATACCCACATTGGTATCTCCTATCAGTGAAGATTCTAATTTAATCTCCAATTCTAAAGCTTCATCTTGAGTTTCTATCTTCTTTTATGTCAAAGGCAATCTGATATGTGGCAACAATGCAACTATGAACCATTCCTTACATCGCTGTAGAGCTATGTCGAAGCCCACCGAATCCAACAATACTTTGAATCTCTAATCAAATTCCCAAACAAACTCAATAGGCCTTTGTTTGATCTCCTTTAACTCCGTGATACATTGTGACTCAGATTTCGACTTCTTAAATTATTTTACCAGCACTATTTTAATATCTATGAATGATCTGATCTGATTGCTCGAATACTTCATGTACCATGTCAATGCTCGATCTCATAATGTCATTACGAGTTATGCCTTCTTTATCTATTCATCATGGACCTATTTTTCTATCCATATTTCTTCTCATAAAAGCCAAATTTTTTTCAAATCCTCTGATCCAGTTCCTTTAAATGCAGGTAGCTTAATATCATCAACCATATTCCTTCTCGAAGGGGAGGGTGGGTGATTCGTAAGGGGAGGGGGGTGGTAGGTAGGGGGAGTAGGGGGAGGCGGATGAGGAAAAATAGAATTACCATGAGTATTGTTGGATTCTCGCTTTGGCGAAATTTCAGGCTAAAAGGGTGAATATTGAGGAGTTACCTCGAGGCTTTCAAGGAGTTTTCCTTCACTTTCAGATTCACTTAGCAGAGGGCTATAGTCAATTTCTATGAAAGTCTTCAGATATTGGCCACAAGATTTACTTTTAGTGTTTATTCTATATCTTTTCCCACTTCACGTTGTTCCAGTCTCTTCTTCAGATATTCTTCCAAAGATAAGTAATCTAATAATTTGATTGCATTCGTAGAACTCCCTTCTTGCATAAAAGCATATTAATCCATATTTTTAAAGATCTCAAGTACTTACCATGTGGTCCTTTGAGAAAATTCTGTTCTACTTCACTATAGGACACAATTGAGTCTAACATGAAATTAGTAAAGAATCCTCCCAAGATGCTATCAATTTGGAAATAAACAACCCTTGAGATCCTATTGTCGATGTTCTTGAGTCGTTGTATCAATTCATGAGTCCACTCCTTAGGGTCATCTTCTTTAAAACAATTTTTTCTCTCAGCCAATCTTGATATCCACTCGTATAGCTCTTCATGAAATGAATTGAAGAATATTTCATATTGATCTTTGAAAATATACTTCTCCAAAAACCTTTTAGTTGACAAATGAGGGTTTCTATTCTCCTAATTTGCAAATTCTCGTTCTTTCTATTCTACCCACTCTTAGATTTATTCTTTGATGGATGCCACATAAATATATCCCTCAAACAAATCTTGGTATTGGAAACAAAACCATTTGTTGGCTTAGTTGGGTTGACCCAGGTTCAGAGTTTACTACGCACAAATAAAACCCTCAATCACTGGCCCTCTCGGCAACGACCCACAAGCAAATCACAGTCTCACCTGAAGTGACTATGGGAGGATGTAGAACCAGGTTTATTTAGCCTTGAGGGATGATGAGATGTGTTATTTTTGCATTCTTTTATCCTTAAAATACACCTATTACTTCGTAGGGTTGGATTATCTACTTAGCCATGCCATTAACAATCCTAAACAATATTGTGCGAAAGTAAAATATAACCAAAACAATGAACATAAAGTAAAAGATGCATAATAATCATACACAAGTTATGTCCATAAAAAATTTACTTATTATATTAATTATTTTGGAACAACATACAAATCCTTCTTGCACACCCAACTACAGGTGTCTACACACTCAGCTGTAGAGCCTTTCCTTTAAGACCCAAAACAAATTACAAAGATATTTCCTTATGCTTCTATCATCACTATCTTTATTACTTTATTCATTAATTTGAATTACATCTTTTATCTATATATACTAATTATGTCAATGGGTATATCAAAATGCCATGGTCCAAATACCATGGTCCTCAAAGCAATCATCTATTTCCCAAATCTGTTACAAAAAGAAGGGGCTTCAACCCACCCTGAAGCCCGTACAACATTGTGGGGTACATAAATCTTCTATAAAACACACTCAAATTTCCAAAAATGTGGAGTTTTGACCAAAACTTAGGCCAAGTAAGGCTGCGCCCAACAATGACATCCATCGATGTTGATACTGAAGTGTCTTCCAAAGATGGTTTGAAAGAAGCACAATAGGAAACTCCTAAAGGGTTTGAATATATTAATCCCATGGATGAAAACAGGTAGAGAATGGTCACTGAATTATCTGTCATCTCACATCAGGAGGGGGAATCACAATGGTGGGTTGAGAAACCTCCTATCTCGAAGGAGAATTGGGGCTAGAATGTACAGGTAGAGAAGAAGGAGAGTCACTATGAGTGACAAATAACTCGCGAAGCACAAGAATTGTATCATAAAAATATTTGAGATAAGGAAAATGATGCAAATAATGTCCGTACGTATCACACAAATCACAATGGTGGTTCATGCACAACAATTTGTTCTTCTTGGTGGACTGAGGTAAGGTAACATACCCCTAAGGAGTGTTAGGATCATGTAGAGTATATGAGACCATGCTTTTAACATGAGGGAGTTCTGGACAATTATTGGTGGCATGCCTAAGAACATCACAAAAAGCACATGGAGGATAAGACTTTGGAGGTTTAGGAGGATTGGTAGTTTCTTGGGTTGCCTTGTCTTTGCCCCCATTTTTTTGGGCTTTTTCCCCCTCACTAGATGCTTACGAAACAAGAGTAGTTTCCTAATGAGGTTTCTATGGAATTGAAGCAAAGGATGGGGAGGTAGGAATGAGTTGAACCAAGATCAAATCCATTTAAGGTTTGAGCTTGTAGGGAGTGTTTACAGGAGGATCGATGTAGCAAACTGGGATCCCTAAAGTCATGTTAGGAAGACTTAACATGGCAATTACAGGGGTAGAAAATATTCCTAATGGCGTAAATAAGAAAGTTATCTGGCCAAAGGGATAATGACCTAGAGGAACTCTTCCTATCAGAGAATGGTTTAGAGGAATTCCTCTTGAAGGGAAATCACCTAGAGGAATTGTTCTTGAAGGATGAGATGAGTCTTGAGTAGTAGATTGTTGAGGAGCTAACTATTGGAAAACGTAATAGACTGCTCATTAGCAACTCGTGATGCTTGAAGCATGTAAACACTTGAAGACGTGGGCTCAGATGAAACATGTGGTGGGCCATAATAAGACCCAAGCAACGTAGAATCTTTAAAGACTCTAGGGGAAACACTGGCAGAGGTAGGGGTGGTCTGATTTTCTGTCATCGATGAAATAGTGGTATGAGGAGAGATATGAGACTGAGGGTCATAGTAAGTTAACAGATCGATAGTGATGATATTTATATTATGAGGAAATCACATCTTGCAAAAGATAGAGGATGTGACAACTGACATGGAATATGTGTAACTATGACCAAGCAAGATATTATAATCTAAAGGGGCATTAGTAACTTTGATAATAATCACGATCATCTTGCCAACAACAGTGATGGGGAATTATGATATAAACTGAGAGGTTGCGAGGGGTGGCCATCCCAAGCATATAGAGTGATAATGGATGGTGGTAGGTCAGGGGAACCAAGTTACTTCCAAACACTAGAGGCCATCACACAAGTGGAGGCAGCTTCATCAATTGTACACCATTGAACAATGACATTTTTTATTGAGACTGGTATCTGAAAGGAAACATATGAAGGAAGAGGAGGATTTTTTTCTTGATCAACATCAAATATAATCAAATGATTGTCAGAAGTATCCATTGCACCCAAGGAAGATAATAAAGATTTTCATTGGGATGGGTACGTTTGGAGGACTTCCAATGTTGATATGGCGTAGGAGATTGAGCCAGCTCATGTAATATACTATATGTGTGGGAAACTTTAGAAGAAGAAACATTTCAATGTAATAGTCCTTTGTTGATCTTAGTGTGAACCTATACCTTAGGATGAAGGATCTGTAAGGTACCATTTGATGATGACAGGGGCTCAGTGGAACTTTTGGTTGAGAATCAGTCATTGACTTATCAGAAGGATTGTCATATTGGCATGACTGAGTTGGAGGTTGATGTCTTCAGGATTCATTATGAATATAGTAATTTCCATTCCCAGGCTGCAAAGGTTTGGGGGCTAGAGGATTCTGGGTAGGTTGGGTAGCCACATATCCGTAATGAGGGAATGGATTGGTAAGCATGACCAACTATGAAGAAGAAGAAGAAGGGGGTTGAGAAATGGGTTATGGCCCTCTAGAGGCAATTGTTTGAGCTTCCCATATCTAGTGCATCTAAGGGAGAAGGGCACATCCATGAGTCTAATGACCATAAGTCCCAGAAAAAGCACAAATATTATTATTTCTAAGATCCTTTTTTTACGTGGGCTGTTGGCCCTATTGTTGGGTTATGGGATTGGAATAGTCGCCCTTATTGGAATTAGGTTGTCTACCTTGGTTGCCTTAATTACCCTAAGGTTGTTGGTTTTGGTTACCTTTCTCCTTATTATTTTTCTTAGGGTTGGTGGAAATGGTATCACTCTACTAAGCATACACTTGACTCTAAGGAGGTAATGATTGTTGTGGAAGAGGTGGTTGAGGCATGGAAGACTAAGGTGTTGGTGCCATTGGGGCTAGAGAGCTAGGCAGTGCAAAGGGATAAAAATGGTTCACGCCAACATTTTGGCAACTAGGTTGAGAAACAACTGGCCCTGGAATTAGTTGATGTGAATGGGAAAATGCATATGACTTTCTAGTACCTTGGTAATATTTGACATGAAAAGGATTAGAAGGCGGATAGGCGTAAGTAGAACTAGTCCCCCCTAGGGTTGAACATAGTTCATAGGAGGTTGAGAACATGGTGGTGGATGAGGTTGAGAAAGGGATCCAATGATACCATAAAAAATATGAGATGCCCTTGGTGCAAAAGAAACACTAGGTAGAGGTAGATTAGGAAGGACGATATAAACATAGCCTGACTATGTGTAAAGCAGATCATATTTCAATTCTATCTAGAGAAATTATTTCTAAGTCTGGGGGAAGTGTGAGGCAACATATTTACTTATGGGGGCCAAAAGATTTCTAAGAAACCAATCCATATAAACACGATCCTCAAACTTAGAAGCTTTAAAAAGGCTACTTCTTTTGCGCCATTTTGGTACATGGTGAGAAAGGTGAGTGGAAGAAGTTTGACGAAAACAAGCGAATAGTTCGGTACCAGTGTCATATCGAAGAGGTAATTGTAAATATGAAAGAAATGCATTAGCAAGAGTCACAAGGGTGGAATGACAGGCATGCGGTTGATGAACATACCACTTGGTAGCAGCACCAGTTATAGTGATTTGGAAAAGACGAAGATGAATGGAGTCCTCGGTAATGGAATTTTATGAACACCATGTGTTGAAAGAGTGAACGTGATTGGTAGGGTATTCTCTAGGATTACCTTAAAACTTGGGAATGTCTAAGGGAAGTTTGGTGGCAATGAGAGGCCAATTTTGGTAATGGAGAAGGGGATCATTGATGAACTAGCTTAAGTCGAGTAGGCTCAAACCAACCATGTAGGGAAGGAGAGGTTGATTAATGACCATACCTAAAGAGGTTCCAATATTACCCCCTTGATGGTTACCTTGGTTAGGACTAGTAGTACCACCTTGGTTTCCACCACCCACATTAGCTCCTAAGATGGTAGTGGCCTGGGGTTAGGAGGGTATAGAATTAAATGAAGAGCTAGAAGAATAAGAAGAAATAGAGTCTAGGAGGATGGATCCTAACTCAACGAACAGTAGTAAGAGGATGTCCAAAAGGAAACTGGCAGTGAAGGAAACAAAGTCTCCATGACAAATCCCTAGGGGGCGCAATGGTGTCAAGACAAAAGATAAATGTAAAGGCTAAGTGGTGATGATAAAGGAAAAGCGTAACAAATAAAAAGAAAACACCTACTGCAGTGGTGAAAAGTGTAAACTAAGTATAATGATATGCTGCTCTAATCTACGAAAAAACATCCTATCAAAATGAAAATGACCTCTATCCTAAAGGTGGTATAAATCCTCAAACAAGTCCTAGTTCAACTATTTTAGATGGCCTTCCAAAAGACTTATTAATTAATTGGGTTTGATGTCTGCACACAAAGTTGTGTAGAGAAAGGTAGGGTAGAGGGATGACTACTTACCCACATACACTCCTATAGGGTGTTTTCCTAACACTAAGGTTACCTTCGTCCCACAAGGGTGGTCAATCCTTGGGATTTTTAGTAGTCAATCAACAATGTGGAAGGTCCCTAGACCAACAAGTTAGGATAGACTCATGGAGAGTCGTGCACACTGAGACCTAAGCCTAACCCCCTCTCAAATGGGTCTCTGGCGCATATCAGTTTTCGACTATGGGATTGTGAAATATTTTAAGATCTTATTGGCTTGAGGGGGCTTGGACCCAGGTTTAGATTTAGTTGTGCTAACTAACAAAACCCTACACTATCGGTCCTTTCCACAACAACTTGCTTAGCGCAGGCTACAGTCTCACCTGAGATAGTATTGGGGGATGCTAAAACTAGGTATCTACATCCAGAAGGCTAGGTGATGTGGGGTTAGGGTGTTTCTTTGGTTTCAAACCTGATCTGACCTTTACAAACCCTTATCCTTGAAATCCCCAAACTTAAAGCGACTTTCAGTTAAACAAAATTATAAACTTCACGTAAGTGTTGAATCATGCATAAAATAACGTATAAGAATAGATCTATATCTTTGGGGAGAAATTAATACAAAAATACAGATAAATGGCATTCAATTGCACGTAAATACAAAAAACACTTAAGTATATAAATTGGAAACAAAATGATTTTGAATACTCTTTATTACTTCATATCTTCAATATACATACTTTCTAGATCCTGAGTACACAACTGCAGGGGCTCGTGCACTTAGCTGTAGATGATCCAAATGGATCCTAGAATAATATCTAAGTATTCAAAAATCATTCAAAAGATCAAAACAATCGCATGGGAAGAACCCTTAGAAACATCAGAAAACACTCTCGGTAAGCAAAAAACACAAGAAAATAGTTAAAACAGAGCTATCAGCGGCTTGAAAAGTGAATGCACAGGAGCTATCAAATTTGGTCGATCAACAGTCCAGATCTGATCGGAAAATTACAATCGACAGTGGCAAGTGAAGGCTATCGGTGGAGACCACATGGTATGCGCAACAACAATTAGCGGGGTCAACGATGACTGTCGATCAAGTGCGTAGATTAATGGTCCACATTGCATCACAACATTGCGTTGGCAAACCACAATAGAACACTCACCAAACGACTTGGGGTTATCGCGATATGTGATTGTGATAAATTGCATCGCGATATCACAATTGGAAAACACATCGGAGGGGGGCTATATGCATAAATATATATTTGATGCGATTAGCCGGACCTGATGGAAATATAAAAGCCACTTCAGAAGATTTGAGATTCGTCAAATAAAATTTTTAATGTATTTTCGTGTATTTCATTTCTTAAATGAAATACAAAGGGAAGCGCTGATGCAATGAAACCCAGACTCGAAGGGGTTTGGGAATAAAAACATATAATATTTCAAATCTGCCCAAAGCCATTTTATGGGAATTTTAGTGTTTTTACGTATTTTCAAAATGCAAAGGAAATCCACGAAAAAAGTGGGATTTCGGGGGGAACAAAGTGGTAAGTGGTTTGGGTAGAGCTTCGCCCGAGCCCATACATTGGCTGCCATGTGTCTAGGCTGAGAAGAGAGAAAACTACCCTCATCGGGTGGTTAACCCCTGTACAAAAGGGCTACCTGAAATGAACCACGACCATTGGATCAGGATCTCCCAGATCAACAGTGGAGATGTGATATCACTACAAAGATGGACCCGATAGGAGAATAGGATGCATTTATGAATATTTGAAGTCTGGATGAACAATGTTTTGGCGGTGTTTCCTGTGTTTGGATGTATTTCTTTGTGTAAACAGAGAATGGCTGTTTCAAGGATTTTAAAGGCCTGATGCACTCATTCGCTGCAGAACAAGTGGCCACCTCCCCTAAAGATGTTATGCAGTGATTATTAACGCTCAGAAGGGGGATTCAAGTGGACAGAGGCCAGGAGATAGAAAGCCGAGAAGAGGAAATGAGCAAACAACACATATTGGCTTTAAAGCCATAGAAGATAGTAGACTGAGGCAAGTGGTAGTACAAGGCAGTGCTGAGACATAGCAACAGAGATAGAGAGTTAGTAAGGACAGTCTCTGTACTTAGAAGAGACTTGGGGGATCCAAGTAAAGCCTTATTGTTTGTATCTGTTGTGTGAAGCTCAAATTGAGCTCACTGCTGTAAAACTCTATTTGAAGACATAATATAAAGGTCACCACTGAAGGTTGGACCAAGAGATGTAGCCCAAGAGTGTGGGGTGAAATCCTTATTAATCTTGCTGTGTTTATGTGTTTTATATATTATGTTTCTTTTTACTGCTTCATTGTCTATGTATTTCACAATCTTATTGATCCATTGCACAAAGTAACATAGGAAAATCCATGCACATGAGTTTGTAATATCTTATTAATTATCTTAGATCTCTTTTCAGATCAACAGACTTACCAAGGTCTCTGCACACTTAGCTACAAGAGACTTCCCCTTTTCCCAAAATATAAAAATATCTTACGCTTATAGACTCAAAACATATTCAATCTGACTCTAATGATTGATTTCCTTAGAATTGCTAAGACATTATTTTATATACTTTTTCCCATTACAATACCATGGTCCACAAACAATGGGTGGAGCTCAAAACAATACAAAAACTAAGGGTCTTTGACCTGCCTAAAGCCCCTTGACTCCTAGTGACCTGTGCTACTCGCGCTTCGCTCCTAAAAATGCGGAGACTTTACAATATATTATCAAAACTTGACCCAGGGGACCCTATCCCAATAGGACCCCAACACAAATATGTGACTCATCCTCGAGTCACTCCATTGGTATGATCTAGATATTTTCTTTTACGCTTATGAACAAAGACTTCAATGGGTGAAGCACCTCCGTGCATTGTAATGATGCAAGTCAAACTTCTTCAACCAAATTTTTCGTGGTCGGTCCTTCTGCTGCTAAGCCATTTGGCCTTCCACAGTCTGTGAGAGCTTCCCTGCCTCTTCTTCCCAAGGCTACATCTATGCAGTGATAACGTGCATATTCTTCCACAACTCCTCAATGTGTGCTTGCACATATATCCCCTCTTTCAATCGGGAGAACCATTTCATAGGTGCTAAGGTGCGCACCATTGCCTTTATCTCAACATACTGCAGTCTCTTATCCCAGATGGCTAATTCAATTTTTTTCACCTGTGGATACTCAGAAGTTTTCCCTAGAAGTTATCAAAAGAAGGAATCATCTAAGGTAACCACAAACCAATATTTTAGGCTTAGGTTCTAGCCAACCTAAGTCCAAAGAGGGCTCTCCCTTTATGATTTAGCTTTGTTTTTATTAAATTTTAGACTAGTTCTTAGTGTTCATGGGGTTTTGATTTTTGGATTGAAGGTTGGGTGGTGGAATTATGAGAACAAATGGATAGAGCTAGGTCTTCAAGCCATTGGGCTATGGAGTCAATCAATGGATAGCATAACTGGACCAGATCATTAAAGGGAATGTTCACAGGGTAGGCTAGCAAAGAAAAAGGCAAATATTCAGGTCTAATGATGAAATTATTCTAACCAGGGTGAAAGGGTAGCTAAGAATCCTTGAACCAAGATTAGAATGAAGAAAAGAGGGTGATCATGAACAAAGGGTAATTAAGAGTCCTTTACTCTAGACTAGGGGAGAAACTACGAAAGCTATGGAGCAATCAATAATTCCCTAAATATGATAGTTTAGCAGAAAACATTTAGAATGTAAAATAGTCAAGATAGAGTGCATTTAAGCAATTTTTGAAATATCATTCCATGTTATACATTTAGATTTTAGAAAAACACACAAGATTATGAAGAAACATAAGAGAAACAATAGTAAACATGAGAGAATACTTATTTGTATTTCGCTTTACACAAGAATCCTGTAAAATATCTAATCTTTACTCCTTGATCCAGCAAGCCAATCTAGTCATTGATACAATAGAATTTTGATTTGAGAGAAAAAGTCTATAGAAATGTCATGGAATCTACCTTGCATACTTCGAAATGTGAAATATTTATACAAAAACTAATTAAAAAATATCTTCCAACAGTTTGAGATTTAATCAAGGAAATAAAATATCTTCATGCATGAAGATAGAGACAGATGCAAAATTGTTTCTTGATGTCCCTTTTATTGTGGTGTTGCTGGCTATTTCTGTTGAGTCTCAAGCCCTTTAAGCTGGCTGATAATTGTGGTATTTTTTGCATTGGAATCTTCTTTACCTTGATTTTTCACTGATACTCTTTCACTCTGTTACTCTTTGACCCTACTTATCTGTCTTTCACCTATTTCACCTAGCTGCCTTCAGATTTACTGCGGTAACTTTCTGATGTAAAACTTTTATAGTAAATCTGTCATTTTTTCCCACCATTCTGCCTCAGGCAATCTCACCTTTAAAATTATTCTGTAAATTTTGTCTACCTCTTTGTATTTAGCAAAATTGGTTTGGCGAGAAACAGATGTTTCACCACATGTTCTAAGAAAAATAGGTTCTCTAATGTATCATACAATACTTTTCCAGTAGGAAAAGCTTTAATGCCTAAAGAGATGGCTTGTTCTTTGGCCAACCTCCTTAGTATATCACTATAGTCCAATTGGGTCATGAGTTTATCATTGATGACCATGGGACTGGGAAGGCCTTTATCCCTCAAAATTTGAAATTTGGCCATAAACCTGTCAATGGCCACTTGGATGTTGTGGCACTTTTCTTCCAAGTTGAGCATAAGGTTTATTTTGGAAAGAACCTTTTTAATCTCTAGGATGGATTCAGTCCTATCCTCTACACCAAGCTCATGGAGCTCATGTCTGTTCTTAACGTTTAGGAGGTGGATAAGTCGATTTGCATCCTCAGGTTGGTCTCCTAATTTTTCCCTTACTTTCTGGATAGCCTCAGTGGCTACCTTCACCAATTCAGTTTGCTAAAGTATAACTTGAATTGATGGCCAAATATCATTGATAGAGTCAATGATATCGGCCCAAAGCATCCCTTTAGTATGTCCTAATGGATTCTGGAGTGTTAAATATTTTTCTAGGACTTTGTTTTTCTCACCCATCCTTAGGGCTTTCTTTGTTTCTTCTCTTTGCTGAATTTGGGCAAGTTTATAGTTAGTTTCTAAACTTGCCACTTTCTCCTTTAATATTTTGAGCTCTATAGCTTGGATGGACATCTCTTCCATAGCTTTTACTAGTTCTGCTGTTTTTTTAGTTGAAGTGCTTGCTGTTGTAGTGGATTCAGTTGTTATTAGCAATGTTGTGGTTGGTGGAGCTGTTGGTGAGAATGATGCTGCCAATGTGGAAGGAACTGTTGTTGTCACTGTAGGGATGGCAGTTGTGGAAGTTGTTGCAGGGTCACTTTGCTTGGACTGAATCAAATGTCTAACTCATTTTCTGTTTCTTTAAGTTGATCATTGAGCTTTAGGACTAGGTCCATAAGCTCTTCATGTCCTTTTTGTGCTTCTAAGACTTCCATGGTTTGAGGGTGATGCAATTGAGGAATTTTGAGTTGCTTCTTTAGTGCAGCAATGTCATCATTCTTCTTTTTGATCAGCTGCTATGTTGCTTTTACATCCTTGGGATCATGTCCCAATCCTATCACTAAGTCCTCTAAGGGCTTGATTCTTGTATCTTTGGCCTGTGAATAGGCCTTCTCCAATTGAAACTGAGCTGACATATTATTTAAAGAGTCCTGCAATTGGTGGACTGCTATGGCTTTCCCTGTCAATGTAGAATAAATCATCTCACCTGTTTGTTTATGCAGCTCAATTTGGTCAATGGGATGAATATCCCTTTCCAGTACTCCAAAATCCACTCTTTTGAAATCTGTTGCTGCCCTTGGCTGCTGAGTGGTCGGCTTAATGAAGTTCATTTGCATTTTCCCCTCTTTAACATCATAGGTTAACATAAGACTTGTCTGACTAGTAGGGGTCATGTTCAAGTACTGTGCATAGGTCTGGGCTTTCAACCTTTCATTCCTAGCTTTTATTTCTTTGTATCTCTCTTTGATGTATTGGTCTTTGTCTGTTGGAATTCTGAAAGAGCATACCTCAACACTTTACTGCCTTTCCAACATCTGAGTGTGTGATGTGGAAGGTTCTAAGATGCATCCATATGGAGTGGTATGCCTGCTCCTATCTCTTTTTGTGTTGGTAACCTTAGTTGTATCCTCTGCATTTTCCTGTTTAGAGACATGATTCATTCTTTGTCTCTTTGCCTGACTTGTCTCTACATAGGCTTGAGATGTTCTCCTTTATGAAGGAGTGGCCCCTTCCCTGTTTCTCTTGAGGTTTTTCTCCTCATTTAAAGGAGTTTGTAATACTGGGGGGTACTCATGGTGGTCTATGGTCTATCTATTTTCTCTAATTGCTCTGGTAAGTCTGATTGGTCTGGTGCTTCTGATTCTGCTGGTACTTCTGATTCTTCTTGTACCTAAGATTCTCTTGGCACCTGTAGGAAAGAATCCTCATCAAGCTGTTTCTCTAGATCAATTAAAGTCTTTTCCATAGCAACATCAGTGCTATCCTGGTCTTCTAAAATGTTTTCCACCCATTCCAGTTGGTTGGCATAATTTTCTATTTCAGGGATATGGTGATGAGTGTAGGGAGCCATCTTTTTTTTTTTGTCTTCTATTGTAGATGAAATCCAAGGGATCATACCTCCATATGAAGCTCTGTTTTAGATTTAACCTTTGAAGGATTTGATTTTCCTCCTTTCCAACTTCTCGACTATTACAAATGAAGGGACCTAATTAGTCTTTTATCTTGAGCTAGGCCTTCTTTTTGGCTCTGACAAAGTGTACCTCATATGAATTGATTATCTACCTGTAGTTCTCCAGAGAAAATAACCTCATTGGGAGGTATTTGGGTAGTTTATATGGGGCCAACTCACAGCCATAAATTCTAATCTCAGTGTGGTTTTGGTACAAGTACCAATCCCCCACTTTGGATTGTTTTGAGAGCTGCAGGATCCTCCTTATGTTTGAACTGATTCTTGGAGGAGGATTGCCTATTAGCATTGTCACAATGGGATGTACAAATAGGTCTATGAAGTTTGTATATGAATATGGGGAGCCATATTTATGGATCAATGGAGTCCATAAAATTACTGACCTAGGGTGACCTTTTGTGTCAAGCTTCTGAAGAGGAAATTGGAACTTATTAGCTTGGTAGTATAGAAAGAGGTGATACAAAACTAAGGAGTACTTGAAGACTCACTCATTACTCATTCTAAGGAACTGGTCATGCAACCTATCAGCTATAAACTTGGCATAATCATAAATAACAGCTGGAGGCTGTCCTGGAGTGTATATGGACATGAAAGCCAGGATGATCTCATCTATACTCACTGGTGGTATAACCTAGGACACTGGATATCATTGCTACAATGTCTTGGCCACATGGGGAAAATATGGTATACACATATGGAGGAGGTTCTTTGGGAGTATAATTTTCTTCCACAATGCAGGTTTGGATTATTTGGGTCAATCTTGCAGGGCTAAGCTTGGGAAATAGGTCCAATAGATCTATAATGGAGAGGGGAGTCAAGTTTTGGCCAGGTTGAAGTTGCAACATCTCATTTATTGATTCAACATTGATGGTGAAAAGTACAGTCTGGTTAGGGGACATCATTGCTATTTGGCTGGGGATATAGTTTGCATGGTAGTAATGGACAATTTCGGGGAAAATGTGAACTTCATGGAATTGATACTTGGGCAAATTGGACTCCCAGAAACCAATTTTATCAGCATGGTTTAGGTATTGGTCTCTGTATCAGCAATAGAGTTTGAGAGGGGATTCATGGATAGAGGTGTCCTTTATTTGGAAATCCTTGTATGCTAGGGGGAGATGGACTAGGTATAGATGGGGAGTGGAAATAGGTCTCACATCCATGGCAATTGGGGCAACCATTCTCAGTTCTTGTGGATTTGAGAATGGGAGAGGTGATTTTCAGTTTTTTAGGGCAATGGTGGTTCAATCGGTGTAAGCTTAAGTCACCTGAATTTTCATTAATTAATTTTTCATTTTTAACTAGAAAACTCAGTAATTGGTTTTGAAATTGAGAGGTTTTCCAGTGAATTATGGCTTAAATACTTGGAATTAAGGAGAACTGGCTCTGAGAAGGGAAACTAGCAACTACGAATGATTGAAAAGGTTCTCAGTAGGTTGGAAATCAAACTGGGTGCTCTGTGGCATCTTTAGGGTGCAATTGGACGTAGGTTGACAACTTCGACATTCGCAGGTGCATGCATGGATTTTTTTAGTTGAAAAAACGATAAAACAAATAATTTGGGTTTTTTTTTGGATTTATGCGCGAAATTCAATTTTTGTGGGTACGGATGAACAATGGTCGTTTTTCGTGTAGCGGGGTGAACAGTGGCTTTTTTGGCACGTAGTAGGAGGGCAGTAAGTGGTTTCCATCACACCACTTTTGGGTGCTCGGTGATATTGGGGGGAGGCCGCTCGATTCCATTCATTGAGCGACATATAGCCTCAGGGACCCAACGAAAAACAACTCTTTTCAGGCAGGTAATGTTCAAATGTCGGGGCCCATCCGAAGTGGATGTGATCCATCCGATGTGAAAGGGAGCGATCGTGTGGTGATCAGGGAGTGGAGTTGCACGGAGGGCAGTGGGGGGGCCCGACGGGTAATTAAGTGCGGCAGTTTTAAGTTAATGAGGGATTAGGGTGGGGTTAAGGTGTCATGGTCATTAGGGGAGGGTGTAATTGGGTTTTAGACTAACTTAATCGCGGATTGATTAGTTAGTGGGTTTGGGTAGAAAATCATAATTTATATAATAAAACTAGGGTAGGGTTAATTAATATTTGCACGAGTTAAATATATACGGGAAACGGGTTTTTGTTTGGGATTTAATAAATAAATTAGTAATTAGTAAAGTGAGTGGAAAGGGGCACAATACCCTGAGTATATGTATTTCATGTTTTAATTCTTTTCCGATATTAACATAAAAACTTAGGATATGGTGTTTTTGTGGGTTTTTGATATGAGAAAGAGTTATGTGGGGAAAAAATACTTTTCCTAGGTAAAAGTAATTTAACCTTAGGAAAAGAGTATTATTAGGGAAAATGGATGAATTGAAGGGGGGAATAAATGTTTATGAAGGGGTTTTAGCTCTTGTTGCCTATAAGTCATTGAGCTAAGGGTTCGGTCCCTCCAAAAGTCAAAGAAATGCTCTAAGCCTCATTGACTTAGGGTTTTTTAAGCACTCTGAGCTTTATGGTGGGAAATTAGTTAAGTGAAAGGTGAAATGAATGAGGGAGGTTAATTAATTGACTTTGATATCCATTTGCATACTTGAGTGCCCATTCACATTTGAAATACATGTTGAAAGATAATAAATGTGCTTTTGTCTAATAAATCATCATACTTCTGCAACCTTTCTTCTACTTACCCATCTACTCATCCTATCATTTTTACTTCTCTTTATTAGGGTGCATTTGAGCTAGCAAACCATTATCAAACATTTTTCTTTCTCTTTACAATAATAGACTAGCTAAATCTAACCTTATTACATCCAAGGGCTTAGATTAAACAATTGAACTCATTTTATTTACTCTACCTATCTAATTATCTACCAATATTAAATAGTTTGATCAGATATTTATTTTCTATCTGTAGACATGAAATTGAAACATGAAATAACCAAGTTTAAACATTTTGACTATCATGGATTGTGGCAAAGGTTACAAACTGCATACAATTATTTATTATGCACAAAAGTAAAAAGTATTGGCATTTTGACTTGCACACTTTCATGGTCTTTTTCTTTTCCTGGGGTTCATATTTTTCATCTTTTTTGACCTTTTTATTCTTTTTGTTCTTTGATTATTCTTTTAGGACATACCCTCTTTACATTTTCTAATTTTCTGAATATGGAAAATATTTTCAGAAAGAAAAGGTATGTACATATTACAGGTTTAATCTCAGACATTCAAAATTATGACTCCTATTGGTATAGGAACCTAACAATGGATCTGCTTGGGGATGACATTTCCTGGTGAAATGTCAAGAACTTTGTAGACAAATGGCCTTTTGAGTTGTTTTGATGTTACTCGGTAACTTTCCCTTTTCATATTTTTGCATTATTGCTATTTATGACAGTAAAACTTTTGAGGCTTAGGGCCTTCTCTTTGGGCTTCAACTTCAAAAATCACCATCCAATCCACTCTATACTTTTGAAAGTAATGTATGTACAACTGATTAGTGAAATCAGTAACTAGGCTTAATATAGTGTTTGAGAATTCGACCATTAATTGTTCCTCCTTCTACTTCTATGCCATCCATTTCTCTGAGGAAGAAAGCATTATTACCTCTGAAAGCATAAATGATATATGGGCCTTTCCATAGGAAATCAAATTTCCCATGTTTACCTTTATCCTCTCCTCTTGAATCCCATTTTAGAACTTTGTCCCCTAGGAAAAAATCTTCTACCTTAGTCCTTTTATCAAAAGTTTTCTTGATATTCTCCTACACAACTTGAGATCTGATGTACACTTCTTCCTCGGTCTGCTGTAAATGAATTTTTTGGTTGATTCTTCTTTGGATGTCATTTGGTTCAACCTGTAACACTTGGAGCAGCTTCATCACTGACGTTCCCAAGGAAGATGGGAAAACAACTTCCACTCCATAAACCAATTGATAAGGACTAGCACCAATGGATTTCTTTGTGTTCAGCCTGTCTGCCCATAAGGCACTTACTAGCTTCTTGTTCCATGTCTTCTTGTTATCTTGTAACAATTTTTTGATGTTATTTACCAGACTTTTGTTTGAGGACTCTGCTAGTCCATTTCCTTGGGGGTAATAAGCTATGGAATGACCTAGATTTATATGATACTTATTACAGAAATCAATCATTCTTCTGGATTTGAAAGTTGTTGCATTATCAGTGATGTTCTTGGTTGGGCACCCAAATCTAGATAGGGTGTTGGACTCAAGGAATGTTATTATAAGAGTATCAGTGGCTTGTCTTGATGGTATGAATTCTATCCATTTGGTAAAATAATCTGTAGTAGTGAGGATCCATCTGTGTTGGGTAGAAGAAGGTGGGAGGATTTCACCAATGAAGTCAAGACCCCATTTCTGAAAAGGTGCTTCAAAAGAGCTTCAATAGAGATTGGCTTTAGGGGTATGGGTAAAATATTTTTCTTTCCTTAAAAAATATGACATTTATGACAAGAGGTTACAAATTTATTTACATTAGAAAACAAAGCAGGCCAATAGAAACCGGCTCTAAGAATCTTGTCAGCAGTGGTTTTCTAGTAAAGATGTCCTCCACAGTCACCTGCATGAAACTCTTGTAACACCTTGTTAGATTCTTCTTTCAATAAATAATTAAGAAGGATACCTTCATGATTCCTCCAAAACAAAGCATTGTCAATTATGCAAAATTTTAAATATTTCATTTTTAAGAATCTTCTTTTGGTCCTGGATAATTCAGGAGGAGCATTTAGATTTTGTAAAACATATATGATGTCAGCATACATGGTGATTCAATAAAGGCTTGGCTGATTGGTGGAGTCACTATCTCCTCTCCATTATCCATTTCTACAATAAAATTTATATCTAAGTCTTGAGAGTTTGATTGAGCCATGAGCTTGGCTAAACCTTGGCCTTTGATTAGCATTGTTGGTTTGATTTCTAGGTCATATTCTAATATAGTAGCAATCCATTTCCCTCTCTTTCCATCTGGACCATCCTGAGTTAAGATATCCTTGACTACTGAATTGGTGACGTAGGCTATTACATTAAAATATAAAATGTAAACTCTAAAATCTTTGATAGCTTTGACCAAAGCAAAGGCTTGCTTTTCCATTATATTGTATTTTAAAGGGGCATCTCTCAGGGCTTTGCTAAAAAAGGCAATAGGTTGTTCATAACCCTCATCATTTTTCTGCAGTAGAACTGCTGCAATTGTGTGTTCTGAAGCAAAGGAAAATATAATGAAATATCTATCAAACTTTCGACTGATCAAATCTGGTGTTTTTATTAAGGCTAGCTTAATATCTTCAAAGGATTTCTTAGCCTCAATGGTCCATTTTATGGTCGAATCTTTTTTCAACATATTATTTAATGCCCTAATTAATTCTGCTAAGTTATAAATAAATCTCCTCAGAAAGTTAATTTTTCCTAAAAAAGCTTGTAATTCCCTAATGCTCCTAGGATGTTGTATCTATAAGATGGCTTCAATTCTTGTAATATCTATTCGGGTACCATCTTTAGAAATTATATGGCCTAATAAATTTCCCTCTTCTAACCCAAATAAAGATTTTTTGGGATTCAAAGAAATTCCATATTTCCTATATTTGATGAAGACCTGCCTTAGATGATCCTAGTGTTGTTTATCAGAGTTTGAGAATACAGTGATATCGTCTAAGTATATTACTAGGAAGTCATGAATTTCCTTAGCAAAAGCTATGTCCATGGCTCTTTGGAAAGTGGCCCCTACATTCTTTAATCCAAAAGGCATCTTCACATACATGAATGTGCCCAAAAGGAGTAGTAAATGTAGTTTTAGTGTAGTCATCTGGGTGAACTAAAATATGATTGTAACCAGAAAACCCATCCAATAAAGAGATTATGGTTGACCCTACTACCCTTTGTAATATATGATCCATTTTAGGGAGAGGGTAATTGTCTTTGAGTGAAACTTTATTAATATTCCTGAGATCAACACAAAGTTTGATCTCACCAGTTTTCTTCCTCATTGACACCAAATTTGAAACCAAATCAAAGAATCTATTTGGTGCTATTATCTTGGCCTCATACATCCTTAAGATTTCCTTTTCAATAGAAGGCAATAGGATGGGATTGATCCTCCTAAGATTTTGCCTTAAAGGTTTCTGGTTTTCTTTTATGGGGATAGTATGTTGTATGATGCTGGTGTCATAAGACTTGAGGTCCTCATAACTCCAAGCAAAGACATCTTGGAATTCCTTTAATAGTTCAATGCATTTCATTTTTTAGGTAGGAGGTAAGGTCTTTGAAAGTTTGATCAATTTTGGATTTTCCTTAGTTCCTATATTGCACTCCTCTATATCAGATTTTAAGGGTTCCATCTTTGGTTTCCTAAGGACATCATTTGAATCAAGCAAGTCTTCTAAAGGGGTTAATCCTTTGGGCAAAAAGTTGTCTTTGAGATTAATGATTTCAGAGTCTTCGTTAATTATCTCATCAATGTCAACTTGCTTTAGGTTTTGTACATCTAATTTGTAAATTTAGTGGGATGAAATCTATCTATATTTTCCTCTTCTATTTATTTTTGAAATCATGATCCACTATTATGTCAGTGTCTATATTAATATTTACAAATTCTTCCTCTAAAGTTAAAAAATTGTTTATCTGTTTGCAATTAGCAAAGACTTGCCAATTTTTTAAGTTATCTAGGATAGCAGGTTTGTGTCTGACCTCAACAGTGTATTGATGGTTAGGTTGAAATGGTAAATTACAAGTTCTGGCAAACATTGCTAAACTATGAGCTTGCATATTATGTTTCCTAGGAATTACAACAACTTTGGTTTCTAGGAAAGTGTTTAGTATTTCTACAATGGTTCCTCTGTAACAACTTAATCTAGGGTCTTTGGTCATATATATAGCTTTAATATGATTTATCACTAATTCAGAATATCCCATAATAGAAACTCTTATAGCTCCTAGCTTTCTAGCTAATTTAAGACCTAAAAGAAGTGCTTCATACTCAGCCATGTTGTTAGTGCATTTGAAATTCAGTCTGTAAGCATGACCCTCTGAGTGATCATTCTCCAGATTATATATCCACACTCCTGCTCCTGCTCCTAACTTATTCACTGATCCATCAAATTCAAGGTGCCATAATATCTCATGTTCATAATTTTCACTGTCAGGGGGAGTACAATTTTCCTTGTTTGAGGTGTTTTGATCATCTTGTTTACTGGAAATATCTTGAGTTTGGACAGTTTCTTTTTTAGCTGCAACTGTAATTTATTTTGGTTCTGAAATAATGTTGTTTGAACTAGTTTATTGTGTTTGTTCAGCATTATACAAAATGAAAGAATCAATGTCAGAATGCATGGAATAGATAGGAAAGTTTTGAGTTCTATCCTGGCTACTCACCACATATTTCATTAAGGTCTCTCTGTACAACTTTTTAGGTTGTCCAAAGACTGAGATTGTGGCATATGACATGTCAATTTGCAAAGATCCTTGGAGTTTAGCTCCCCATGATCTAGACAATAGCATGCCATATTTAGGTGGGATATCAACGACCAACATATCCATGAGAATGGTCTTAGCAAGATATTTTTCTAGGGAAACACACAGGTCTTTAATTAATCCTAGACACTTTACTTGAATTCAATCAAATGAAAACAAGTCCTTGTAAGGTCTAGTGATGTCTAAGTTTAACTTTTCCATAACTGATTTAGGCATTAGATTGTGTGAAGCCCCTGAATCTAACATTGCATTGCATAAGATTTTATCATGAATGTTAAGGCTAATATAAAAGGGTGGTATTCCTCCTTCTAATGGTTTTCCATTAACATTAGGACCGAATATAAGCTTAGGCTGATCATCAAACAAGTTGTTAGAGTCTTTATTCTCAACAAAGTTTAAAGTTTTTCTTATTTGAGACTTATAGGTTTTATTTTTAATCAGCTCTTTTAAGGGAACCGAAATTTTCAGTTTAGCTACCTCTGCTCCCAAATTGAAAGGCAAAGGGGATTTTTTTGTTTGAATGTTTGGAATTTTCATAGCAGGATTTGGAGTAGGTTGCTCTTCTTTTTCTACATTTGAAGTCTCTTTCTGTGGATTTTCTAATATGGTGTTTGGAGATTTTTCCACTGTCTCCTTGGAGGGGATTGAAGTGGATAGTTGATCATTAGGGAGTTGGTCATGGGTTATTTCTACAATGGTGGGACCAGAAGGATTCTGATTTGGTCTAGGGAGAATTTGAAGTCTTGGAAACGGGAGCTGTTTTGATTTTCTTAGGTTGATTTGGTATTGTTTTCTTGGTTTGGTTAGGAGTATCATAATTCTTTTTACTCCTTAAATTGTATTGTTTGTGTACTTCAAAAATAACATAGTTTTACTCCTTAATTTGTGTGTCTTGTTCAGGGTCTTTTGAATGGTATGTTTCAACATAGTTTTCTTGAAAGGGAGGCCTAATATTTTGATAAGGTCCATTCTTTCCAGTATTTTGATTTTGATTCTTTCTAAAGTTTGGACTTCTCACTGGAGGTTCCTGTTGATTATCCCATTGAGGCTTCCTCTCAATGTTCTCTATCCTATCCATTAGTTTTTCCATACCCTTGGTTAAAACATCTATCTTAAGGTTAGAGGGTGAGGCTTCATCTTTCACGGGTCCTCTCCTTTCATTCCTAACCCTGGCTCTTTTTGCTAGAAAGTTAGCTTCTACACTAACTGCTACACTCTGCATGTCTTCTAAAGTTAGGGGATTTCTCTCTCTAAGTTGGAATGCCATATCAGTATCAAACCCATCAGGAAAATTTATCATAGCTAACTTAGGTGGGGGTCTAAGATTGACTGGTATTGCATTGTATATATTGTTAAATCAAATACAGTAATCTTGGACTATTTCATTTGGTCCTTTTCTGATGTTTTTGTATTCTAAAAGAATCTACAAAGGGTTCTTTTTATTTTCCCATCTATTTAAAAATCACTGATAAAATATATCTAAACTATCTATGCTATTAGCAGGTAAAGCTCTAAACCATTTTCTTACATCACCAGCTAGAGTCTGAGAAAAAAGTCTCATTTGAACATATCCAATATCAATTTCATGTAATTCAAAGTAATATGTCATTTTGTTTACATGATGTTGTGCTATATAAGGTCCTATGCCATCAAATTGGACAATTTTGTTTTGGTAATCTTGTGGCATGGCACCAAGTGGAGCAGGTAACACAAGAGGAGCATATCTATTTGCCATGGATCTAAGTTGGGCAGGGCTAAGAAGTGAGGTTGAGGTATGAGGGAATGATACAGTAGTTGATGGAGAACTGGGAGTAATAGGTGATTAATGTGTAATGATAGGTTGGTAGGGAAGTGAAGGTATAAATGGAGGTGAGGAATGAATTTCAAAGGTGGAAGGGAATAATGGTGAACTAAGGGTAGTGGACACTGGTTTAGAAAGCTCAAGGATCTTAGCAATAATAAGGGATGGCTGAGGGGAATTTAAAATATACTCATCAATTGACTAGTTTTCCTTTTGGACTTCAAGATCTGCAATAAACTCTTGATCTATAACTATGTCATCAAGTGCACTTTCAGACCTAGTTCTAAATAGGGAAAGGTCAAATGACTCATCAAAGGGGAGGTCTTCTAAAAACAACCACTCATTAGGGAATGAATCTGCTTTAATTGAAGGTGATGGACTTACTGAACTTTCTTGTCTTTTAGATCTTCTCGAAATTAGGTTGGGATTATCCACTACTGGGGCAGGGTTTAGATCTGGATTGGCCCTAGTATAGTGAGTTCTCCTTGAAGCTAGAGTTTCGAACTTTTCTAGTTACTTTCTTTTTGTAAAATTTTGTAAATAACTTCTAATAAACCATTCAAGAGGCTTGAAATAAAGATTTTAAATTTTCTCATAGGTTTATTAAGACCGGGGATTTAAGTCCCCAGTGTGGTCACAACTATGTTATCACTCAAAAGTTTTCCCTAGAAGTTATCAAAAGAAGGAATCATCCGAGGTAACCACAAACCAATCTTTTAGGCTCAGGTTCCAACCAAACTAAGTCTAGAGAGGGCTCTCTCTTTATGATTTAGCTTTGCTTTTATTAGATTTTAGGCTAGTTCTTAGTGTTCATGGGGTTTTGATTTTTGGATTGAAGGTTGGGTGGTGGAATTATGAGAACAGATGGCTAGAGTTAGGTATTCAAGCCATGGGGCTATGGAGTCAATCAATGGATAACATAACTGGACCAGATCATTAAAGGGAATGTTCACAGGGCAAGCTAGCAAAGGAAAAGGAAAATCTTCAGGTCTAATGGATGAAATGATTCTAACCAGGGTGAAAGGGCAGCTAAGAATCCTTGAATCGGGATTAGAATGAAGAAAAGAAGGTGATCATGAACAAAGGGCAATTAAGAATCCTTTACTATAGACCAAGGGAGAAACTACAGAAGCTAAGGAGCAATCAAGAATTCTCTAACTAAGATAGTTTAACAGAAAACATTCAAAATGTAAAACAATCAAGATAGAGTGCATTTAAGCAATTTCTGAAATATCATTCCATGTTATACATTTAGATTTTAGAGAAATAAATAAGATTACGAAGAAACATAAGAGAAACAACAGTAAACATGAGATAATACTTATTTGTATTTCGCTTTACACAAGAATCCTGTAAAATATCTGATCTTTATTCCTTGATCCAACAAGCCAGTCTAGTCATTGATACAATAGAATTTCGATTTGAGAGAAAAAGTCTATAGAAATGTCATGGAATCCACCCTACATACTTCAAAATGTGAAGTATTTATACAAAAACTAATTACAAAATATCTCCTAAAAGTTTGAGATTTAAACTAGGAAATAAAATATCTTCATGCATGAAGATAGAGACAGATGTAAAACTATTTCTTGCTGTCCCTTTTATTGTGGTGTTGCCCACTATTTCTGTTGAGTCTC
This sequence comes from Pinus taeda, assembly GCA_000404065.3. Lineage (NCBI taxonomy): Eukaryota > Viridiplantae > Streptophyta > Pinopsida > Pinales > Pinaceae > Pinus > Pinus taeda. The sequence goes on along the minus strand of APFE030287584.1, from coordinate 25,997 downwards.
AAGCCCTTTAAGCTGGCTGGTAGTTGTGGTATTTTCTATGCTGGAATCTTCTTTACCTTGATTTTTCACTAATACTATTTGACTCTGTTACTCTTTGACCCTGCTTATCTGTCTTTCACCTGTTTCACCTAGTTGCCTTCAGATTTACTGTGGTAAATTTATGGTGTAAAACTTTTATAGTAAATCTATCATTTTTTCCCACCATTCTACCTCAGGCAATCTCAACTTTAACATTCTTCTGGAAATTTTGTCTACCTCTATGTATTTAGCAAAATTGGGTTTGGTGAGAAACAGATGTTTCACCACATGTTCTAAGAAAAAGAGGTTCTCTAATGTATCATAAAGTACTTTTCCAGTAGGTAAAGCTCTAATGCCTGAAGAGTTGGATTTCTCTTTGGCCAACCTCCTTAGTCTATCACTATAGTCCAATTGGGTCATGAGTTTATCATTGATGACCATGGGACTGGGAAGGCCTTTATCCCTCAAAATTTGAAATTTGGCCATAAACCTGTCAATGGCCACCTGCATGTTGTGGCACTTTTCTTCTAAGTTGAGCATAAGGTTTCTTTTGGAAAGAACCTTTTTAATCACTAGGATGGCCTCAGTCCTATCCTCTACACCAAGCTCATGGAGCTCATGTCTATTCTTACTGTTTATGAGGTGGATGAGTCTATTTGCATCCTCAGGTTGGTCTCCTAATTCTTCCCTTACTTCCTAGATAGCCTCAATGTTTACCTTCACTAATTCAATTTTCTCAAATATAACTTGAATTGATGGCCAAATATCATTGACAGAGTCAATGATATTGGCCCAGAACATCTCTTTAGTCTATCCTAGTGGCTTTTGAAGTGTTAAATATTTTTCTAGGACTTTGATTTTCTCACCCATCCTTAGGGCTTTTTGTGTTTCTTCTCTTTGCTGAATTTGAGCAAGTTTATAGTGAGTTTCTAAACTTTCCACTTTATCCTTTAATATTTTGAGCTCTATAGCTTGGATGGACATCTCTTCCATAACTTGTACCAGTACTATTGTTTTTTTAGTTGAAGTGCTTGCTACTGTAGTGGATTCAATTGTAATTGGCAGTGCTGTGGTTGGTGGAGCTGTTGGTGCCAATGATTCTACCAATGTGGAAGGAACTGCTGTTGTTACTGTAGGGATGGTAGTTGTGGAAGTTGTGGCCTAGTCACTTTGCTTGGACTGAATCAAAATGTCCAACTCATTTTTTGTTTTTTTAAGCTAATCATTGAGCTTTAGGACTAGGTCCATAAGCTCTTCATGTCCTTTTTGTGCTTCTAGGACTTCCATGGTTTGAGGGTGATGCAGTTGAGGAATTTTGAGCTGCTTCTTTAGTGAAACAATGTCATCACTCTTCTTTTTGATCAGCTCCTCTGTTTCTTTTACATCCTTGGGATCATGTCCCAATCCTATCACTAAGACCTCTAAGGACTTGATTCTTGTACCTTTGGCCTGTGAAGAGGCCTTCTCCAATTGAAACTGAGCTAACATCTTATTTAAAGAGTTTTGTATTTGGTGGGATGCTATGGATTTCCATATCAATGTAGAATAAATCATCTCACCTGTTTGTTTATGTAGCTCAATTTGGTCAATGGGATGAATATCCCTTGCCAGTACTTCAAAATCCACCCTTTTGAAATTTTTTGCTGCCCTTGGTTGTTCAGTGGTTGGCTTAATGAAGGTCATTTGCATTTTCCCCTCTTTAACATCATAGGCTGACATAAGCCTTGTCTGATTGGCAGGGGTCATCTTCAAGTACTGTGCATCGGTCTGGGCTTTCAGCCTCTCATTCCTAGCTTTTATTTCTTTGTATCTCTCTTTGATGTCTTGGTCTTTATCTATTGTCATTCTGAAAGAGGATACCTCAACACTTTGATGCCTTTCCAACATCTGAGCGTGTGATGTGGAAGGTTCTAAGATGCCTCCATATGGAGTGGTATGCCTGCTCCTATCTCTTTCTGTGTTGGTAACCTCAACTGTATCCTCTGTATATTCCTGTTCAGAGATAGGATTCATTGTTTGTCTCTTTGCCTGGCTTGAGATGTTGTCCTTTATGAAGAAGTGGCCCCTTCCCTATTTCTCTTGAGGTTTTTCTCCTCATTTAGACGAGTTTGTAAGACTTGGGGGGTACTCATGGTGGTCTCTGGTCTATCTGTTTTCTCTGATTGCTCTCATAAGCCTAATTGGTCTGGTGCTTCTCATTCTGCTGGTACTTCTGATTCTTCTTGTACCTATATTTATCATGGCATTTGCAGGAAAGAATCTTCATCAAGTTGTTTCTCTAGATCAACTAAAGTGTTTTCCAAAAAAACTTCAGTGCTATCCCTGTCTTCTACAGTGTTTTCCACCCATTCCAGTTGGTTGGCATAATTTTCTATTTCAGGGTTATAGTGATGAATGTAGGGAGCCATCTTGTATTTTTGTCTTCTGTTGTAGATGAAATCCAAGGGATCATACCCCCATATGAAGCTCTATTTTATATTTAACCTTTGAAGGATTTGGTTTTCCTCCTTTCCAGCTTCTCAGCTATTACAAATGAGGGGACCTAATTGGTCTTTTATCCTAGCTAGGCCTTCTTTTTGGCTCTGACAAAGTGTACCTCATCTGAATTGATTATCTGACTGTAGTACTCAAGAGAAAATAACCTCATTGGGAGGTATTTGGGTAGTTTATATGGGGCCAGCTCACAACCATAAATTCTAATCTCAGTGTGGTTTTGGTACAAGTACCAATCCCCCACTTTGGATTGTTTTGAGAGCTGTAGGATCCTCCTTATGTTTGAACTGATTCTTGGAGGAGGGCTGCCTATTAGCATTGTCACAATGGGATGTAAAAATAGGTCTATGAAGTTTGTATATGAATATGGGGAGCCATATTTATGGATCAATGGAGTCTAGAAAATTACTGACCTAGGGTGACCTTTTGTGTCAAGCTTCTGAAGAGTAAATGGGAACTTATCAGCTTGGTAGTATAGAATGAGGTGATACAAAACTAAGGAGTACTTGAAGACTCGCTCATTACTCATTCTAAGGAACTGGTCATGCATATTGTCAACTATAAACTTGGCATAATCATAAATAACAACAGGAGGCTATCCTGGAGTGTATATGGACATGAAAGCTAGGATGATCTCATCTATATACTCACTGGTGGTATAACCTAGGACACTGGATATCATTGCCAGAATGTCTTGGCCGAATGGGGAAAATATGTTATACACATATGGAGGAGGTTCTTTGAGAGTATACTTTTCTTCCACAATGTAGGTTTGGATTATTTGGGCCAATCTTGAAAGGCTAAGCTTGGGAAACAGGTCCAATAGATCTCCAATGGAGAGGGGAGTGAAGTTTTGGCCGGGTTGAAGTTGCAGCATCTCATTTATTGATTTAGCACTGATGGTGAAAAGTATAGTCTGGTTAGGGGACATCACTGCTATTTGGTTAGGGATATAGTTTGCATGGTAGTAATGGACAATTTATCGAAAAATGTGAACTTTAGGGAATTGGTACTTGGGCAAATTGGACTCCTAAAAACCAATTTTATTAGCATGGTTCAAGTATTGGTCTCTATATCAGCAGTAGAGTTTGAGAGGAGATTCATGGACATAGGTGTCCTTTATCTGGAAATCCTTGTCTACCAGGGGGAGATGGTCTAGGTCTAGATGGGGAGTGGAAATAGGTCTCACATCCATGGCAATTGGGGCAGCCATTCTCAGTTTTTGTGGTTTTGAGAATGAAGGAGGTGATTTTCATTTTTTTAGGACAATGATGGTTCAGTCAGAGTAAGCTTAAGTCGCCTGAGTTATCTTTAATTAATTTTTTACTTTTAACTAGAAAATTCAGTAACTGGTTCTGAAATTGAGAGGTTTTCCAGTGAATTATGGCCTAAATACCTGAAATTAAGGAGAATTGGCTCGGAGCAAGCAAATTTCCAACTGTGAATGATTGAAAAGCTTCTGAGTAGGTTGGAGAGAAAACTGGTTGCTCTGTGGCGTCTTTAGGGTGCAGTTGGATATAGGTTGACAACTTTGATGTTTGTAGGTGCGTGCATGGAGCTTTTTAGTTGAAAAAACGATAAAACAAATGATTTGGGTTTTTTTTGGATTTATGTGCAAAAGTCAATTTTGGCGGGTACGGGTGAACAATGGTCATTTGTCATGTAGCAGGGTGAACAATGGCTTTTTTGGCACATAGCGGGCGGGTGGTAAGTGGTTTCCATCGCATTGCTTTTGGGCACTTGGTGGTAATGGGGGGAAGTTGCCCGATTCCATTCACTGAGCGACACATAGCCTTAGGGGCCTAGCGGAAAACAACTCTTTTCGGGCAGGTAATTTTCGAATGTCGGGGTCCGTCTGAAATGGATGTGGGCCTTCCGATGTGAAGGTGAGCCATCGTGCAGTGATCGGGCAGTGGAGTCGCACAGAGGGTAGTGGGGGGGCCCGACGGGTAATTAAGTGCGGTAGTTTTAAGTTAATGAGGGATTACGGCAGGGTTAAGGCGTTAGGGTGATTAGGGGAGGGTTTAATTGGGTTTTAGACTAAATTAAGCACGAATCAATTAACTAGTGGGTCTGTGTAGAAAATCATAGTTTATATAATTAAACTAGGGTAGGTTTAATTAATATTTGTGGGAGTTAAATATATACGGGAAACAGGGTTTTGTTTGGGATTTAATAAATAAATTAGTAATTAGTAAAGTGAGCGAAAAGGGGCACAATACTCTAAGTATATGATATTTAATGTTTTAATGCTTTTCCAATAATAACATAAAAACTTAGGATATAGTGTTTTTGTGGGTTTTTGATATGAAAACGAGTTATGTGGGGAAAAAATACTTTTCCTAAGTAAAAGTAATTTAACCTTAGGAAAAGAGTATTATTATGGAAAATGGATGAACTGAAGGGGGGAATAAATGTTTATGAGGGGTTTTAGTACTTGTTTGTTATAAGTCATTGAGCCGAGGGTCCGGTCCCTCCAAAAGTTAGAGAAATGCTCTAAGCCTCATTAACTTAGGGTTTTTTAAGCACTATGAACTTTATGGTGGGAAATTAATTAAGTGAAAGCTGAAATGAATGAGGGAGGTTAATTAATTGACTTTGATATCCATCTGCATACTTGAGTGCCCATTCACATTTGAAATACATGTTGAAAGATAATAAATGTGATTTTGTCTAATCAATCATCATACTTCTGCAACCTTTCTTCTAATTACCCATCTACTCATCCTACCATTTTTACTTCTCTTTATTAGGGTGCATTTGAGCTAGCAAACCCTTATCAAACATTTTTATTTTTCTTTACAATAATAAACTAGCTAAATCTAACCTTATTACATCCAAGGGCTCACATTAAACAGTTCAACTCCTTTTATTTACTCTACCTATCTAATTATTTGCTAAGATTAAACAATTTGGTTAGATATTTATTCTTTATCTATAGACATGAAATTGAAACATGAAATAGCCAAGTTTAAACATTTTTACTATCATGGATTGTGGCAAAGGTTACAAACTGCATACAATCATTTATTCACGCACAAAAAGTAAAAAGTACCGGCATTTTGATTTGCACACTTTCATGGTCTTCTTCTTTTCTTGGGGTTCATATTTTTCATATTTTTTGATCTTTTTATTCTTTTTGTCCTTTGATTATTCTTTTAGGACATACCCTCTTTACATTTTTTAATTTTTTGAATATGGAAAACATTTGTAGAAAGCAAAGGTATGTACATATTACAGGTTTAATCTTAGGCATTCAAAATTATGACTCCTATTGGTGTAAGAACCTAACAGGTCCTCGTATAAAGTGGCCCATAGTTCCAATAGTTCTTAAAATAGTTGGCTACAGTCCTTGACTATAACATCAAGATTCTGCTATTTGTTCTGATGGTAGGCTCGCGTTTCTCTCAGATCTCTAGTGGCGTGGTGGGTTGCAATTTCAATTGAAGATCAATAATTTGCATATGCATTTCAAAGCGAACTTTATCCACCTACGCCTTTCATTCTCTGAATGCATCTGCCAATTGCTACACGTTGTCTTTTGAAGCAACCTTAGACTAAATTTGGAGCTCTAGAAGCTCACTCCATACTCTGGAAATGGCTTGCTCCAACTATGCCCTTCTCACAACTACCTCATCGCGATCTTTGAGATCTTTGTGATTTTCATCGGACATTTACTGATTGGTGATCTGCGCATCTTTGATCGCCATGAGAGCCCGTTTCTCTCACACCTTAAGCTCATATTCTACACCCTGGTTTAGCTCATGCAATGTGTATAGGAGGAGTTTCGCAAGGTTAATACTTACGTTCTTAGGTGGTTGCGAACTCTCCTTATCTGTGGCATCATGTAGGTGTAAGGATCCATCAGGAAGGGGTACATCATGGAGCTCTAAAGTGAGTACTGATTGCACACTAGCCAATGTCATTGGTTCCACACTCTCTTGAGACTAGCTCGCTTGAACCTGACTCACTTGACCCTGCAATTCTTTGAGGCCCTCTTGGACCTTCGTCAATACAGATTGATGTTGTTCTTCAATGTGGCCCTAAATATCTTCTATCATGGACTTGATAGTATCTCCAATTTCATCAAGGTCCCCCTAAGTGAGGAACATGGCCTTTGGGCCGATGGACTTATCAAATTTTTGCTACTTATGTGCACCTTCCACACTTGTCTTCTGTCGTTGTTTGACAATAAAGGGAGAGTCAACATCCTCCGGGTCTACAAAGGGGTCTTCACTACCCTGACTAGGTTCTTCTATACATTTCTCTTTGTCTTGCATGTTCTTTGTCTCCTGCACAATATTCTTTTCCAGGTTGATGGTCACCTTCTTCTTTTCCTTTTGTGCCTCTTCATAGTCCCTGTTGCACCCTCATTACTAGTCCCTGTTGTTCCTTCTACAATATCTATCAGAAGGAGATAGTTAGTCGGCCATTGGAGGGCTAGTTGGGCGATGTCGTCTTTGGTTACCATAAATGACAACGCCATCTAATTCTTCGTCAAATTTCACCTCGCATGGATGTATACATGGTGGAAATCGACCTTAAAATCAACGATGTGCCAATATTATGTGAATAGAATTGGTGAAAACCTTGGCTTCTGGTTAATCATCATTTGTAGGTCCATTTCAAATAATACCCAAAACATCTTATTTCTATCACGTAGGCAAGGTCCTTTGTTGCCCACAGCGAGGAAAATTTGGCATCTTTGCACAACTCTGAATCCATATTAGGAAATTGTGAATCATCTAGTGTCCTCAAGCTATCAACGTGATCAACAATAACAACCATGCATAGTGGAATGCTTTACCATCCTCTTATGCTTTGCGGCAATCATCTAGGAATTCTTGACACAGGTATTTCACGCAATTGAATTGAATCCCCTTACTACACTACATAGCCAAGGATACCACTGGTGCCGACACTTCATTTGCACGACACTTCCGCATGATATTTCCTGCCAAAATCTATGCATTAAACCACATAGATTTGTCCAAGATGGAACTAATGGCATAGACCCTAAAATTATTTACCAAGCCAAAGTCACTTTTCATTTGATTTGCAAGCTTTTTCTCCTATCAATTTCCTACAAAAGCATCATCTGGGTTTGCACCTTGATAGGGTAGTGCTGTGATTCTCCATATCAACATGTCATCAATTGGGATGGGCTCTCCCAGCCAAATACACCCATCATGGACCAACATCAACAACTGACACACACAAATAGTGTTAATGATGCTTCAGCTAAAATGTGGGACATACAACATGTTTAGAAACCCTGTGCACTCTATACTGACTTCCCATTTCATTGGTTCAAGTCTAGTGAGGCCCGCCTCCTCATAATATACTGCCTTCAGATACTTGCTGGGTTCCAATTGTGGAAATTTCTCATGGTTGCCAAAATCCCAATATTCCATCTTCAGGTAGGTACCTAGGCCAACAATTCGTCTTCAATAGGTACTTCCTCTGGTAGTAACAGTGTGAATACCTTGAACTTTACAGAGTCTGGATCATTAGTCACTTTGGAGGTAGTCTTCCATGGTGGCATATATGGCGACAATCGATAAATTGGCTTCGCACCTTCTGCACTAATATATTCAAAACCCTCATTCAACTCTTCTTCATTCAAGTCCCGTGGCTCCATCGGCTACTTGTTTTTGTCCATGTTTCCCTTCTGTCTCTCCTCGGTTGGAAATTTTCGTGGTGATTGCCGAACCTGGGTCTGCTGTGGTTTCTTCTCTTTTGTCTCACCTTCCACGAAGGCAATAGGATTTGGCGTCAGTGACCTAGGTGTTCTAGCATGGACTAACAGTGTAGCATTCATGATGTTTCCTAACCCTCTCTTCAAGAACTCTTGCTCAAATTCCTTCCAACTCAGGTAACCAGACATGCAACAACACCCTCAGCTCTTTAAGCACAAAAACACATAGAAAATTCTCAAGAAGAAAAGTGTCAAAATTTGGACCAGGGTGTGATATTTATAACCCAATTCAAATTAACACTATCTATTCCCCCTCAAATATTCCTCATAAATGTGAATTTGGTGGCATATTTTCCTAGATTTGTGTCTTAAATGCATTTCTCCCACTCCTTTTAATGGAAAATTCCCTGTCAAATCAAATGTAGTTGTCCGAACGGTTACTTTCTAGGTAGGTTGCATAGTACTCTTTGTGGCACATCTACCTTGTCACAGCTTCCACCTGTGTCATCTTCCAAAACATCTCACAACCTTCCTTCTTCGAGAAACGTTTTCCCTGATAGAGTAGTTGATAGTCCTACGCTCTCTTCCAACTGCCAGAAACACTAAGACTTTCCTACGATCATGTAGTCGTTGTGCAGGGGCAGAATCATCCCTATAAACCTTCAATCTTCTCCCATTAATCCTTCTAGGAAATACTTCCCCATCCAGCTTCATGAGATGAACTGTGCCACCATCTAAAATATCCATAATTAGACACAGTCCTAGCCAATGCACCTGAAACTTCCCTAGAAATTTGGTAAAATTACTGTCATACATTAGGACCAAATCACCATTCTTGAAAGTGCATTTCTTGACGTGAAAATCTTGCCACACCTTTTCTCTATCTTTCTGCACCTGCTGATGAAAGCTAGCCAAAAAATAGTCTTCCTCTAATGCAAGTAGTTGTGCTAGGCATTCCTCCATTACGCCACAATCTTCCATCTTGGTTATTGCTACGATTCTTAGTTTGGGCACTATGCATTCCATAAACATCACTACTTTTTGTCCATAAACTATTGAAAATGGTGTTTTTCTAGTCAATTTCTTATAGGTTGTCCTATATGCCCATAGAACCACTGGTATGTGCACATCCCAATCATTCCTATTAATATTGCATACCTTTGTGAGGGAATTCTCCAAGATCTTGTTGAAAGCTTTCACAGTTCAATTTTCCTGGGGATGATATGGCATACTCTTTTGATGGTACATCTGGAACTCTTCGGTTAAAGTTGTAATTGTCTCATTCAGGAAGTGTGAACCTCTGTCACTCATCAGAATCTTTGGGCATCCAAACCTTGACAAATTAAATTCAAATATAAACTTTTCAGAAAAGCACGCTACAATCCTTCACAGGCTATGCCTCAACCCACCTAGTTAAATAGTCCATCACAGTGATAATATAACGTGCTCCCATCTCCTTCCCTAGTGGTTGAATAGGTCCAATGAAGTCAATTTCCCATTTATCAAATGCTTATTGCGGGACTTGTGGATTTAATGGCAGTTCATCCCTTCGCGATGGCCTCTCAGTCCTTTGACACACATCGTATGTGATGTAGTACTCCTTAGAATCTTTGTGTACTGTACATAGGCCACCATAATGTTTCTCATAGGATCTTCTGCACAGTTTCCTTTGTTTCATAGTGTCCTCCAGTGACACCACCATGTGCTTTAGCTAGAATACTGTGTCTTTCATATTCAGGCACATACCGGTGTAGAACTTCAAACGACCCCATCTTATATAATTTCCCTGCAATCACGGAAAAATTTGTAGCTCTAAGAACTAATTCCTTCTTCTACTGTGTTGCATAACCTTCAGGAGCTATGCTAGTAGATAAAATCTGAATAATGTCTACAAAATGCTCATCATCGACCCTGATAGCAAAGAGTTGTGCGTCAGGCGATCCTTCATCAATATTTGTAGGCTCTTCGCCATTCTCGATCTGAGAGAGGTGATCCGACCAACATTCAATCTCCTAGGATTTACTATCACTTCAAAATCATATTCTTGGAAAAGGAGAAATCATCTACCAAATTAACCCCCCACCCCCCCAACACAGGCTTTATTGACCAGGTAATTCATAGAAGAATGGTCTATGTACATCTTAAAGTGTGCACCTAGCAGATAATGCCTGAATTTATGTAGTGCATAAACCATGGCCAATCCTTCACACTTTGTGGTTGAATAGTTCTTCTCAACCTTGGATAGATCAATATAACCTACCCTTGGTTGAGTTAAGATGACCCCCAACGCTATACAAGATGTATCCACATGCACATGAAATTCCTTCTTCCAATTTGGGAATAGTAGGATTGGTGTCATAACCATATTTTCCTTCAGGGTATATAAGCTCTTTTGACAGTCATCATCCCATCAAAACGTAGCATCCTTCTTCGAAGACTTCTCCATGGGTGCAGTGATCTGCATGTATGCATTAATAAACTTCTTGTAGTACCCTGTATGACCCAATGTCACATGTAACTGCTTTACGTTCCTAAGGGGGCTCCAAATTGATAATTACGATAATATTAGTAGGGTCTACCATCAATCCATGCTTACAGACAACATGGCCTAACAATATTCCATAAGGTACACAAAAAATGCATTTCTTCAAGTTCAAGGAGGTATGATACTTCCTACATGTATCCAACATCAGGTGCAAACTAGAGACATGTTTCTTAACCAGCCAAAACACTGTCCAATCATTGAAGTAGACTTCCAAAAATTTATGAATGAATTCCTTGAATGTTGTGACTACCACCCTTGAAAATATCGTAGGATAATTCTTTAGTCAAAATGACATGAACATATATTCGAACGACCCCCATTTTGTAGCAAAGGTAGTCTTGCTTCTATCCTCTGACACAATCTTAATTTGGTGGTATCCCGCGAATCCATACGTAAAGGAATAAGATTCCTGTCTGCCAACATTCTCGAGAACTTCATTTGTAAACAACGTAGGGAATGGATCATGTCCGCATACATCATTTAACTTTCACAGGGCGACGCCAATCCTAATATCACTATTAATTTTCTTCTCTTGGACCACCATAGGTCTGATCCATTCAGATCCTTCTACAGGCTCAATTATTCGTACCACGAACATCTTATCAATTTCTTCTCTTACCTTTTCCTTGTATTTCGAATTCAACTGATATGGGCGCTGCTTAACTAGCTTCACATCATGTTTCAAAGTGATATTAATTATACCCAAATCTCCTACTATCCCTTTCACGTCAGAGAACTTAGTTGGAAATAAATCCTAGTATTTGTGTAATAATTAAATGACCTTATCCATTGTTTCTTCATCCCAATAGTTGCCAATGTTTGCGAATTTTGGTTCTGATTTTGAGCTAATATTTATCTGTTTTGTGCTTACGGGTTGTGAAATGTCAGGGATCTCTGCATTAGGTCCACTAACTTCACGTTGTCCCTATGACTCAAGGATATTAATACTTCGTGGATCCTCATCGTCGTCTTCCATCGTAACATTGTAACATTCTAAACCATGTTATAGCTGCATACTCTAGTCAGGCTATACCCAAGTGATAGGCTCTACTGGGGTTCGCAAGATTGCTGCTTTAATCTCCTAAAGTTCTTCATCAATGCATTCAAATCCATCTTCGAAGATGAATGTTAGCAATAAACTTTCCTTCATCTCATCCCAATCAATAGTCCCGTGTTACAACTCTGTTTCTAAATACCAGTTCTTTGGGATAACATCCAAGGTATGAATAAATATATGCACCCACTGAGGTTGAGGTACCTCACCCAATGCCTTAGTCCATCCAGCAAGATGTTCAAGCAGATCATCCTTACCTATGTATTTTTCAATGAGTTGAGTGTTTGTGTAGCCAAATATTAATCACATCATTCTACGATATTACTTCCAGTCAGAAAAATTATCCTTCTTCGTACCCACCATCTTGCAGGCGTAGCTCTCAATGTTATATCTAAGGCATGGAACCAATGTTCCTTTGGTATGCCCCTTTCAAAATGGTCAAGAAACATATTAAAATCATTCAAGCCATCATAATAAGGTAACTTACGTATCTCAATAGATATACATCGTAGCGACTTTGTAAGTTGATTACATCGTAGCGTAGAGACCTCATGCAACTGATTCTGCCAGTTTTCTAACTCTTCATTTGAATCCCACTAGCAAGAAATGTCCTTCTCTCAGTTGATCCTTCCATATGCAGTAGGATTGATCCAATCTTTATCTCGTGTAGTTAAATTATATATGTGCTCAATGTCTTCATCTTCATAATAATCACGGTTTGGTTATGTGTATCATGCACCTTCAGTTGGATCTAATAGGACAATCACTCGAAGTTCATTCTTTTTAAATACCATGCTTCACTTCTTTAAGTTAATGATTGCGTTCATGTTAAAGGCCCAATCAATCCCAAGCAATGTTTTGTTTGGATTACTATCATATACTATCTCAAAAACATCGAAATCGGTCACTGCTCTTGCACCTTAAATATCTACAGTGACTCCATGTAGGTGACCCATTAGAATTAGCTTTTGCTGATTCAACATGCACAACTAAATTGGTGACCACTGCAAATTAGGCTTCCCCATACGTTCCCAAGTTTTCTTTGGTAGTACGTTAGCATCAGAGCCCAAGTCTAGGATTGTCTGGTCCATTTTGAAATTACCAATCTACACAGTCAACCGTATCTCCCTACCAGTTCTATTCTTACTTTGGTTCACCTTATTGATTGCATGCTTTTTTGGTAGTGACTTATCCTTGCTGGTGCAATTATCTATCAGTTCGCATAGTCCTTCAACTGCCTTCTAATCTCGTAATAAATTCATGAAGGTCTACAAAAATTATTTTAACACCATGGGATTTGACTCTTGCATCGCAGTAACTTCTTCAGGTTTCTCCTTTTATGAAATTAGCAGTATATGACTCTTAGATGCAGAAGCACCTACATCCATAAAACTCTTTCTTTCTTCCATGAACGTCTCTTTTTCTCTATGTAAATCAAACCCAACATTCTTCTCACTGGATTTTTGACACCATAGATCCGATTCTGGTTGTTTTCCTTCGACCTTGTCTTCACCAGTGGCTACACCACTTCGCGTGACTATGTTGATACTAGGATTGTCTTAACAAGGTTCAGATCTCATCATCTGAATATTCTGCGTTGTTTGTTGATTCTTCTTCTCCTGCATCTTCGCTATTAATACCGAACAATATTCTATAACATGGTCAAATTGACGACAGTACTGATAAGAGGGGTGCATTGGATTTTGACAGTCATGCGCAAAGTGTCCTAGTTCTTCATACTTGTAACAAATAATTTGATCTTGGCCTCTTCCAGCTTCTCCTCCTTGCCCTATTCCTCATCCTTGGAATCTTTTGTGAGTTGTAGGTGAGCCTTGATCATTTCACATGCAGTTTTCAGTGTGGATTCCTGCCCATCATTAGTTCATAGCTTCAACAATTCCTTTCATCATCACCAATCGATTTACAAAAGTTATAAAATAGTTTCTTTGGAGACTGTATAAACTCTTGTAATAGAGAACAATTATCCACTGAATGTTGTATTGATACTTGGTAGATGCTACACCAAGTACTTGCACTGGTACTTGATCGAGCGAAATATTCTGGCTTCAACAGGTTAGCACCTACCACAACTATATAATCCCAGAATACATGGCACTAATCCTTATGATGACCTTCAGTCTTGCACTTTGTGCACCAAACTTTAGAATGTGCTTCCAATTTAACCTCCTTTCCCTTCTTCAGATCTTTCAACTCCATATGCAGGCCTGCTAACTGCGACTGAATTTGCTAAACTCCTATATTCGTGTCTTGGATCGGGGAAAATTCTAGGTTCATCATGATTTCCAACACTTTGGCCTAAGACCTAATATTCTGCTGAGATAACAACAATCTTAAGTGAGGTAATAACGAAGCTATGTACCAGTACCTATGTCGTTCATATGAAATTTGAATATTAGATTCGCTGAATAAGCACTTCAGTTACTGATCTATATCCCACACGGACTCATTAGCCCCTTTGCTTGATATCCTTGATTTCGGTCACACACTGAGCTTGCGACTTCATCTTCCTAAATTCTGCATTAAGCACATCCTTCATGTTAGCTAATGAAGTAGCCACGTGATTTGTACTGTATTTGATGTACTAGGTAAGCACTTTGTCCTATAGCATTGTAACCAGTTGTTCTTTATTCATGTCATCATCATTGATTTGTAGTTCTTTCCACATAGCTTCTGCGACATACCAAAATTAATCGGGATCCTCCAATCCCTAACCCTTGAATACTAGCATTTTCATTGTATTCACCATACTGAATATCAGAGGTGGAGGTGGAGGTGTAGTGGATGGATGTGGAATTCTAGAATTACCCTGATCTAATGACTACACTGCACCTCTGGGCATACACTACTTATTTATTCACTTTTATACTCTCCCAATAAAGGACTATATTCACTTTCAACTAATTTTTCTAGATCTACCCTAAATCTCTTTCCACTTCATGTTGATCCAATCTGACCTCTCTTAAACATTAAGGTAAAGGCATAATCCCTTGTTCACACAAAAGCATTTTAATCTAGGTTTTTAGCGACTTTAGGTACTTACCTCTCAAACCCTTGAAGGAGGGGCGTTCAAAATCGCTATAAGACACAAATGTATCGATTTCAAATTCAGTGATGAAACTGCCCAAGATACTATCAATCCAGTAATAAAAAACCCTTGCGACCTTATAATCAGATGCTTCAAGATGTTTGACTAATTATGGAGTCCACACAATAGTATTGTCGTGCTTCCAAGTAGGTTAGCTATTTGCTAATTTGGATAGCCACTCGTGTAATTCACAAGGGAACGTCGAAAAGAAAATTTTGTGTACTTATGTGCAGAGATAACTTTGTAACCACTTTTATTTTAACAAGCGTGGATTCCAATTCTCCTGAGATGAAAACTTGTGCAACTTACGATCTATCCAGTTCTCAATTTCCTTCTTAGTTGGTATCCACTTGCGCCACATCACACATCCCTCAGATAGATCTCGGTCCTAGCAACAAAACCATTTGTTGACTTGAGGGGGCTTGGACCCAAGTTCATATTTATCTGCGCTAACAAATAGAACCCCACACTATCGACACTTTTGGCAGCAACCTGCTTAGCGCAGGTTATAGTCTGACTTGAGGTAGTATTGTGGGATGCTAGAACCAGGTTTCTACATCCAAAAGGATATGCGATGTGGGGTTAGGGAATTTCTTTGATTTCATACCTGATTTGACCTTTGCGAACCCTTATCCTTGAAATCCCCAAACTTAAAGTGATTTTCAGTTAAACCGAATTATAAAATTTACGTAAGCATCAATTCATGCATAAAATAACATATAACAATAGATCCAGATAGTTGCAGAGAAATTAATACAAAAATATAGATAAATGGCATTCAATTGCGTGTAAATACAAAAAACACTTAAGCATATAAATTGGACACAAAATGATTTTTAATAGTCTTTATTACTTCAGATCTTCAATATATCGACTTTCTAGATCCCGCACACAAAACTGTAGGGGCCCGTGCACTCAGTTGCAGAATTACCAAGGTATCCACACACTCAGCTGTAGGAGTCTTCCCCTTCGTGCAAAATACAGAAAGATCTTATACTTACAAACTCAAAACATATTCAATCTGACTCTAATGATTGATTTCCTTAGACTCGCTAAGACACCCTTTTATATACTTTTTCCCATTACAATACCATGGTCTGTAAGCCATGGGAGGGGCTCAAAACAATACAAAAACTAAGGGGATTTGACCTTCCTAAAGCTCCTTGACTCCTAGTGACATACACTACTCGCGCTCCACTCCTCAAAATGTAGAGACTTTACAATATCTTATCAAAACGTGACCCAGGGGATCCCGTCCCAACAACCCCCTACAATCTCAACTTTCTATGTCTCAATGTAAGTGATCAAGGGGTGTTTTTGAAACCCTATACCACTAATCCTAAACCTAACTACAAAGATTGTTTTACCCTAGTTCCCAAGTGGGTTTAATCTATGTGAGTTAAGTTATGATTATGGTGGAGTGTTTCAAATCTTGGCTTGGCAATTGTAACCAAGCTCACGTTCACTTTAGGTGTGTGTGTGTGCGTGTGAAAAATGTGTCGGTGGATGAGTTAATTAAGCATTTTTTGTTGATGCCATTTCTTTTGAAAATAAAGTGTCTAAACTGTAAATAATATTGAAAATGAACAGTAAAATAAACAATAAGATCAAGCAAAAAATTCCCCACCCTAAAAGGCTATGAAGCTGCAGGAAAAGTGATGGAAAAATAAGAAACTCAAAGACACAAAATGACTAAAATATCTAATGTCTAAAGGGACTAGGATCTTAAGGTGAAAATCTACTGAAATGATGCAGAAAAACCATAAAAAACAGAAAGCAAAGGGCTGGAAAATTGCAGAAAACAAGCTTAAAAAATAAGAATGCTCAAGGGGATGATAGAGAATAAGCATGACACAAGTCTTAAGGGAGAATAAATTGTTGTAAAAATGGACTAAAAAGAACTGCAAAATGATGCACAAAATTTTGGAAAATAGTGGCTCAAAATTCTACAAACTAGACTCCTTGACTCAATAAAATTTCTCCTAAATGGAAGAGGTGTACTCTAAAATCTAAGGGGATTTTTTCCTTCCTCAAATGAGAAAAATGCTAAGAGAATCTAGTCCTAGGGGTGACTAATAAAAGTACAAAAATCGTTCTCGGCACACTAGGAAAACTCTTAGCAAAATCTAAAAAAATTGAAAAAATTCTAGAAAAAAGATAGGGCGCAAGTTCTGACCTGTAAAGTGTGTCTGAAATCAGAAAAAGGTATAAAATGTGCATTGGGGAGCACAGGTTTTGGGAAAAAAAGTGTGGTCTATTCCCAACTATTCTGCTCAACAGATATGTTGTGGATTATGTCATCTCCTATGCAAATGGTAATTGTGACTTGCAAAAAAGACACAAAAACCAAACAAAAGCAAGAAATTTCCAACAAATGGTAGAAATATAAAATAAGGAATGAGAATTCGGAGAAGAGAGAAATCTCGAAAAACAATGAAAATTGTTGAAACAACAATGACCAAGGTTTTGAATTGTTACACAGTGGATTTTCCATTTGTTGAAGATTAAAGACCCGATGGACTCGCCATTTGTTGATGACTAAAAACCTAGTGGAGTTTCCATTTGTTAATGACTAAAGACCAAGTGGAGTTACCATTTGTTAGTATGAAGTCTTTCTGCAAGTGTAAGAAAATACCTTCACTTAAGTTGGTGGTGACTAGAAACCCTAACAAAAAAATATCACTGTAGATATTGTTCAAATATGCAATAAAGAGTTAAGAAAACTTGCAAAAGTAAAAATTTAGACATAAAGAAATATGCAAAAACAAGTAACAATATCAAAACCCAATGGAATAAAGATGATTTTATTATAATTTTAAATTGGAATAGTTACACCTAATTAGGAGAGTTTGTATACTTGGGTCTGCAAATCCCCCTCCGTGGGATGGGTCCTCTTTTACCTTGTGGTTCAATAGGATTCAACTCTCTCTCAATGTATGTGTGTTATGGGAAAAATATGGTAGTGACGACTTGAACTCAATATGTGAGGTCAAAAGTCACAAGACGATAATGGGGACGATGCGAATGATCATGGTGAAGAATGAGGAGAAAACCCCTCTATTTATAATAAAATATTGAGATAGATTGAGATTTAGAAAATAATAAAATAGCATATACTAAATCAAAATCTAGTTGTTGTGAATATTTTATTATATTTTTTTGATAGAGAAAATATATTCAAAATGGTCAAATATCTTTATTTAGAAAATGGTTAAAGTAATTAACAAATAAAAATGACTTATTAATTATTTTAGGGTGATTAATTCAAATATAAATTAGAAATAATCATTAAATAATGTTTAATAATTATTTCTAGAGAATAATGAATAAATAATGATTTATTTAATTATTCTCATGTTTTTTTTTGGATTTTAATAAGAAATAATTTAGGAAAATAGTTCACTAAACTATTTCCTATGGTGAAAGTGGGTTTTACCATGGAAACAATAATCCTACATGGTGTATTTTGATCAACCAAGAAAGAAATGACGAGGTGAACATTTTTGGGTGATAATAGTCTCCAAGTAAAACACTAAAGATGTGTTGTTTTTCCACAACCTTGGTGTTTGGGATAGAATCTTAAATAACTAATGCTTCCAAACCAAGAATCACAATGAAACTGCTTTTCACAATGAAATATAAACAATAGTAAATCTACTAGTGCACAAAATATAGACAAATTTTTAAAATTTTTAACACTTCATCATATTAATCAAATTGAATAATAAAATAGTCTAGGGCTACTGTTCCAAGGATAATGGCCCTCGAATATCCACTAGTAAAAGAATACAAAACTGTGGCTTTTTTTTCAATCCACTGACAACCAATCTACCCTCAATAAGATACTCTGATTGTCTAGATGATCTAGAGCTCCTCACAACTGTATTGGTCATACCCTCTGCTTTCCCAATCCTTCGGCTCCTAATTGTTATAGAAATATTTGGGCACTGCAACCACAATCACATATGTCAATAAACCAAGGACTCTCAAACCCCTAAAAGTGTTGTTTCAAACCCTAAAGGATCAAGGTCAACTGATTACATCATTGCCCAGAAGTTCTCCTTGAAAAACTGCTCAGAACTGGTCAAAACTGGACCATACAAACTGCTCCATGCTGAGGGTGCGATGCATCCGACCTGTTACACACAAGGGGTGTGATGCATACTGAAAAGTCCTTTTGTAGGGTGCGGTGAATGAGAACAGACAAATGGCAAAGGTAGTTTGCTAGGTGGAAACTCAGAGAATCTTCTAGAAACTGCTCATATGACACTTGCTTCTCTAAATTCACCTAGGGATGAGTAAGAGATCATGAAATCTCCAAGTGGAACCAATAACTATCAGTGATATGACACTAATCAAAAACCCAGAAGCTGACTCACCCCCTGCAAAT
Source organism: Pinus taeda (assembly GCA_000404065.3). NCBI lineage: Eukaryota > Viridiplantae > Streptophyta > Pinopsida > Pinales > Pinaceae > Pinus > Pinus taeda. Next base: position 6,693 of record APFE030287584.1, on the reverse strand, counting down.
ATCTATATATGGATCCCTCATCCTAGAGATCCAAAGGCTGGAATTTTGTATTTTGTAAGGAAGTGTTGTTGGTTTCTCTGTGAGACATTGTATTGTTGGGTGATCTAGCTTTTTATGAGGTGAAGAGGGCATTCATGCTGGGAGGATGGCGCTGGATCAAATAGTTGGGTTGTAATCCTCTCTTCTACTTCTACTATCAATAAAGTTATTTGAGTTTTCTTCCATATACTTGTGCACTTGTAAATCTTGTATTTGTGAATGCAATTGTATGGTTAATGTACATCTGATTCTACATTTTTTATGGTATTATAGATCTCTATGCTTTGATGGTATTTTGTTGCTTTTCCTCTATAGGTGTTCTTTGAAGCGGGACAAGTGAGAAAGGAGTGGAAAGATCTATCAAAGGAGAGAGGAAACAAGCAAGGAGCCAAGCGAAAGACTAAGTTTGGTGCTCTCTGCTTCTCTCTTATCTATCTCCCATAAAGGAAAACACAAGTTACTTTGAATTTTTTATTTCTAAGATAGCTACCCGT